>NHOR01000353.1:0-12500 GCA_002287245.1 Trypanosoma congolense | reverse complement strand
AATTCCGCGTTTTACTACTTGTACCTACCCGTCTGACATTCCTGACGGTTATATAGCCCTTTTTTCGTTTTTTGTACATGTTTTTTTCCACTTTCGTATTTGTGACGGTTATATAGGCCATTTGGGAGTGTGCCTAGACGGAGGTTCTGACTGTTATATACCCTCAATGTTGGGTCAAGGTCAAGGTCAAGGTCAAGGTCAGGGTCAAGGTCAGGGTCAAGGTCAAGGTCAGGTCAAGGTCAGGGTCAAGGTCAGGGTCGGGGTCGGGGTCAGGGTCAGGGTCAAGGTCAGGTCAAGGTCAAGGTCAAGGTCAGGGTCAGGTCAAGGTCAGGGTCAAGGTCAGGGTCGCCGCTCGTTGGGATTGCATGTCTCTAAAGATGTGGTTTGTGCGCTTTTCAAGGAAAGGCAATATAAAAAAGAAAAGTGAAAAGTGATGCACAAACAAAGGAGGTGTGGCAAACCTTCCATGAAATGCTGAAAGATAGTATAAAGGAAAGGAGCGATTTAGAGAAGGTGACTCTTGGTGCAATAATTTCTTGTCAATACATGGTGTACGTGCAGGAGACCCAGTGCACACACCGAGAGAATATCAAAGGAGAGGGAGTAAAGATTGTAATGAAGGAAGATGTGGGTGCCAACACGGCCTACTGTACGCCATCGTATCCACTGGATCGTGGATGTTCCATCATACGGCATCGTGGGAAGGTGCACCACTTGCACGGGGAGGCAATAGTAAGGCAGGGAAGCCATCGCATCCTTATGTCAATCATCTGGATCCATGCGGAGCCTAGATCACCTCTCACCACCACCACTACAGCCCGGCATATATACTCTCATGCTTACGAGGATTACGTGATAAGACGCCTTTGTCGCTTCCATAGCGCATTACCCACGGTCCCAACACCGGTCCATGCACACAGAGCACAACACACATAAAACCAACGCGGTATGACTTTTTAAGAAACAAAGTATCGCACAACGTGCAAGAGGCGCCTTAGCAGCCAGCTATGTGTGAAGCATTGGGGACCCTAACCCATTGGCCATCCGAGGAGAGAAATCCGCTCCGGCATTCCCAGTGGTAGGCGTAACTACTGTGGGGGGCGTGTATATTAACTACGATCCCGTGCGAGAATGTCACTGGCACGAGACCTTGGAGCACCATCTGAAAAAATACTATGATAATAATAATAAATAATAATAATAACATAGAAAACACCAATACACGCATGCATACATGGATATGGATATGTATGTATGTGTGTGTGGAAATGCATTCTACAGAGGGTGGAAACGAAGTATTAGGAGTGGAGGCCCCCAAACGTTTCATGAGCAGTATGGAGAAGGAAAATGGATCACTACAACACAGGTGTGGTGCCAAGCCACAATGCCATCCGCTGCAACACCCTAACCCCCACTGTCACATTCGACATGCCATCAAATGCATGAAGGCAACTGCGGCGGCGCAAGGTCAGGGACTGGAAATCGTTCTACAGAAAAAAACTGTGAAACACTCCTCTATACTCCCCTATCTTGACACCAAAACGGGGAACACACAACTATGATGCCAGTGAGATTAAAATGAAGCATGATATGAGGAAGGGCTCCATAGTGAAGATATCCTCACGATGGAAAGTGCAGCAACGCTATATGTATGCAAATGTACATACATCGTGTCGAGCACGCATACCGCCAAAGGCTCTCCCGCCGCGTGAACAAAGTAAAGACTGATGATTGCAAGAGAGAAGAGAGAAAGATAAGGAGTGACCTCCTGCGCATGTGCGTAGGAAACGACCATTGTAGCGCCACAAGTGTGCTTAAACACCCACACAGCGTATAGAAGGCCTCTTTGAGTTCAGCTGGTGCTACGCATGCAATGGTGCTGAGGTACGAGTATTTTACAATGGTGTTGGGTTCTAAAGGGCTTTATATCCACTATTATTTGCTGTAAAGTCGTCCAAGCATGCCCAGAGAGTATGCAGCGAGATAGCCATACATCAAGAATATGATCAAAGCCAATAATACCCTTGCCATAAAGCAGCGTGTGGATGTAGACAGCGTCACGCTCCTTTCCAAAAGAAAAAAATGCTGGAAACAGTGATAACTAATAAAATAAATCAGAGAGTGGAAGAGAAAAATAAGGAATGGAGCAAAGAATTATGTAGATGGGTACTAATGCAATAATTGCAGTATGTCGAACCGTACTCAATCCCACACACACCAATTGTGGATGCGAAGGGACAGCGCTTGAGGAGACAAGCACCCAGCACAAAAAAAAAAGTAAAGAAAGGAAGAAGGAGGAAAAGATAGGGAACGAAACTTCATTGCCAGAAAGGCTTCTTCCTATCAGTTTGAAAAGGCTAGCGCAGCCAAAGGGCATTTGGTATTATTGGTTATGTCTATCACTTTTATATTGGAGGGTGCATGAATGGTGTTTCGGTATAAGCCCCACTATCACCCAACGTATACGGCACAGCACCCGGGCCTGGCACACTCATGCTGCCGTAACCTTTGGTCCTGTGTATGAAATGTGAGATCTGTAAATTGTGCTGAGAAGGAGAAATGATCGGCACGAACGGCTTGAAAGCAAATTCTTTCCTAAAAGCACTCCTTCACAAACTGCAACAACAACATAAAAAAAACATTTTCTACAAACATAAAACAAAGCTACAGTACACCAAACGACTTAAGAAGAAAGCTCACGACACTACGCAAAAAACAATAAGGTTGCCTTCACATATAACACCACCTTACAAAACACAAAAATCCACCAAAGTGTCTCTTTGTCGCCCTGTTAAAAATTTTTCAAAAAATTTGGTGCGGGTTCAAACTCCCACATGACCAACTTTTTCCCTTTGAGGCCATTTTGGCCATTTTTCCAAAAACAAAAAAATCGCTAAAAACGCCGTAATCAAAAACGTTTTATTGACTTTCATCACTCGTTTTTTGTTTTTTGCGAAATGGTGTTCAGCGAACTTTTTCTGGGTTTACCAACACATTTTTTCAAAAAAAAAATATTTTTTTCGTTTTTTTGTTTTTTGTGCCGAAAAGTGTGTTTTTGGTGGTTATTTCGCTGTTTGAACTGTTTTTTTGCATTCCCGGTGTGAAATAACACTTTTTACAAAATTTTGCTAAAAAAATGCAAAAAAAATATTTTTTTCGTTTTTTTGTTTTTTGTGCCGAAAAGTGTGTTTTTGGTGGTTATTTCGCTGTTTGAACTGTTTTTTTGTATTCCCGGTGTGAAATAACACTTTTTACAAAATTTTACTAAAAAAATGCAAAAAAAATATTTTTTTCGTTTTTTTGTTTTTTGTGCCGAAAAGTGTGTTTTTGGTGGTTATTTCGCTGTTTGAACTGTTTTTTTGCATTCCCGGTGTGAAATAACACTTTTTACAAAATTTTGCTAAAAAAATGCAAAAAAAATATTTTTTTCGTTTTTTTGTTTTTTGTGCCGAAAAGTGTGTTTTTGGTGGTTATTTCGCTGTTTGAACTGTTTTTTTGCATTCCCGGTGTGAAATAACACTTTTTACAAAATTTTGCTAAAAAAATGCAAAAAAAATATTTTTTTCGTTTTTTTGTTTTTTGTGCCGAAAAGTGTGTTTTTGGTGGTTATTTCGCTGTTTGAACTGTTTTTTTGCATTCCCGGTGTGAAATAACACTTTTTACAAAATTTTGCTAAAAAAATGCAAAAAAAATATTTTTTTCGTTTTTTTGTTTTTTGTGCCGAAAAGTGTGTTTTTGGTGGTTATTTCGCTGTTTGAACTGTTTTTTTGCATTCCCGGGTGAAATAACACTTTTTACAAAATTTTGGTAAAAAAATGCAAAAAAAATATTTTTTTCGTTTTTTTGTTTTTTGTGCCGAAAAGTGTGTTTTTGGTGGTTATTTCGCTGTTTGAACTGTTTTTTTGCATTCCCGGGTGAAATAACACTTTTTACAAAATTTTGCTAAAAAAATGCAAAAAAAATATTTTTTTCGTTTTTTTGTTTTTTGTGCCGAAAAGTGTGTTTTTGGTGGTTATTTCGCTGTTTGAACTGTTTTTTTGCATTCCCGGGTGAAATAACACTTTTTACAAAATTTTGCTAAAAAAATGCAAAAAAAATATTTTTTTCGTTTTTTTGTTTTTTGTGCCGAAAAGTGTGTTTTTGGTGGTTATTTCGCTGTTTGAACTGTTTTTTTGCATTCCCGGTGTGAAATAACACTTTTTACAAAATTTTGCTAAAAAAATGCAAAAAAAATATTTTTTTCGTTTTTTTGTTTTTTGTGCCGAAAAGTGTGTTTTTGGTGGTTATTTCGCTGTTTGAACTGTTTTTTTGCATTCCCGGTGTGAAATAACACTTTTTACAAAATTTTGCTAAAAAAATGCAAAAAAAATATTTTTTTCGTTTTTTTGTTTTTTGTGCCGAAAAGTGTGTTTTTGGTGGTTATTTCGCTGTTTGAACTGTTTTTTTGCATTCCCGGTGTGAAATAACACTTTTTACAAAATTTTGCTAAAAAAATGCAAAAAAAATATTTTTTTCGTTTTTTTGTTTTTTGTGCCGAAAAGTGTGTTTTTGGTGGTTATTTCGCTGTTTGAACTGTTTTTTTGCATTCCCGGTGTGAAATAACACTTTTTACAAAATTTTGCTAAAAAAATGCAAAAAAAATATTTTTTTCGTTTTTTTGTTTTTTGTGCCGAAAAGTGTGTTTTTGGTGGTTATTTCGCTGTTTGAACTGTTTTTTTGCATTCCCGGTGTGAAATAACACTTTTTACAAAATTTTGGCAAAAAAATGCAAAAAAAATATTTTTTTCGTTTTTTTGTTTTTTGTGCCGAAAAGTGTGTTTTTGGTGGTTATTTCGCTGTTTGAACTGTTTTTTTGCATTCCCGGGTGAAATAACACTTTTTACAAAATTTTGCTAAAAAAATGCAAAAAAAATATTTTTTTCGTTTTTTTGTTTTTTGTGCCGAAAAGTGTGTTTTTGGTGGTTATTTCGCTGTTTGAACTGTTTTTTTGCATTCCCGGTGTGAAATAACACTTTTTACAAAATTTTGCTAAAAAAATGCAAAAAAAATATTTTTTTCGTTTTTTTTGTTTTTTGTGCCGAAAAGTGTGTTTTTGGTGGTTATTTCGCTGTTTGAACTGTTTTTTTGCATTCCCGGTGTGAAATAACACTTTTTACAAAATTTTGCTAAAAAAATGCAAAAAAAATATTTTTTTCGTTTTTTTGTTTTTTGTGCCGAAAAGTGTGTTTTTGGTGGTTATTTCGCTGTTTGAACTGTTTTTTTGCATTCCCGGCGTGAAATAACACTTTTTACAAAATTTTGCTAAAAAAATGCAAAAAAAATATTTTTTTCGTTTTTTTGTTTTTTGTGCCGAAAAGTGTGTTTTTGGTGGTTATTTCGCTGTTTGAACTGTTTTTTTGCATTCCCGGGTGAAATAACACTTTTTACAAAATTTTGCTAAAAAAATGCAAAAAAAATATTTTTTTCGTTTTTTTGTTTTTTGTGCCGAAAAGTGTGTTTTTGGTGGTTATTTCGCTGTTTGAACTGTTTTTTTGCATTCCCGGTGTGAAATAACACTTTTTACAAAATTTTGCTAAAAAAATGCAAAAAAAATATTTTTTTCGTTTTTTTGTTTTTTGTGCCGAAAAGTGTGTTTTTGGTGGTTATTTCGCTGTTTGAACTGTTTTTTTGCATTCCCGGTGTGAAATAACACTTTTTACAAAATTTTGCTAAAAAAATGCAAAAAAAATATTTTTTTCGTTTTTTTGTTTTTTGTGCCGAAAAGTGTGTTTTTGGTGGTTATTTCGCTGTTTGAACTGTTTTTTTGCATTCCCGGCGTGAAATAACACTTTTTACAAAATTTTGCTAAAAAAATGCAAAAAAAATATTTTTTTCGTTTTTTTGTTTTTTGTGCCGAAAAGTGTGTTTTTGGTGGTTATTTCGCTGTTTGAACTGTTTTTTTGCATTCCCGGTGTGAAATAACACTTTTTACAAAATTTTCGTAAAAAAATGCAAAAAAAATATTTTTTTCGTTTTTTTGTTTTTTGTGCCGAAAAGTGTGTTTTTGGTGGTTATTTCGCTGTTTGAACTGTTTTTTTGCATTCCCGGCGTGAAATAACACTTTTTACAAAATTTTGCTAAAAAAATGCAAAAAAAATATTTTTTTCGTTTTTTTGTTTTTTGTGCCGAAAAGTGTGTTTTTGGTGGTTATTTCGCTGTTTGAACTGTTTTTTTGCATTCCCGGTGTGAAATAACACTTTTTACAAAATTTTGGCAAAAAAATGCAAAAAAAATATTTTTTTCGTTTTTTTGTTTTTTGTGCCGAAAAGTGTGTTTTTGGTGGTTATTTCGCTGTTTGAACTGTTTTTTTGCATTCCCGGTGTGAAATAACACTTTTTACAAAATTTTGCTAAAAAAATGCAAAAAAAATATTTTTTTCGTTTTTTTGTTTTTTGTGCCGAAAAGTGTGTTTTTGGTGGTTATTTCGCTGTTTGAACTGTTTTTTTGCATTCCCGGGTGAAATAACACTTTTTACAAAATTTTGGTAAAAAAATGCAAAAAAAATATTTTTTTCGTTTTTTTGTTTTTTGTGCCGAAAAGTGTGTTTTTGGTGGTTATTTCGCTGTTTGAACTGTTTTTTTGCATTCCCGGGTGAAATAACACTTTTTACAAAATTTTGCAAAAAAATGCAAAAAAAATATTTTTTTCGTTTTTTTGTTTTTTGTGCCGAAAAGTGTGTTTTTGGTGGTTATTTCGCTGTTTGAACTGTTTTTTTGCATTCCCGGGTGAAATAACACTTTTTACAAAATTTTGGTAAAAAAATGCAAAAAAAATATTTTTTTCGTTTTTTTGTTTTTTGTGCCGAAAAGTGTGTTTTTGGTGGTTATTTCGCTGTTTGAACTGTTTTTTTGCATTCCCGGTGTGAAATAACACTTTTTACAAAATTTTGGCAAAAAAATGCAAAAAAAATATTTTTTTCGTTTTTTTGTTTTTTGTGCCGAAAAGTGTGTTTTTGGTGGTTATTTCGCTGTTTGAACTGTTTTTTTGCATTCCCGGTGTGAAATAACACTTTTTACAAAATTTTGGTAAAAAAATGCAAAAAAAATATTTTTTTCGTTTTTTTGTTTTTTGTGCCGAAAAGTGTGTTTTTGGTGGTTATTTCGCTGTTTGAACTGTTTTTTTGCATTCCCGGTGTGAAATAACACTTTTTACAAAATTTTGCTAAAAAAATGCAAAAAAAATATTTTTTTCGTTTTTTTGTTTTTTGTGCCGAAAAGTGTGTTTTTGGTGGTTATTTCGCTGTTTGAACTGTTTTTTTGCATTCCCGGTGTGAAATAACACTTTTTACAAAATTTTGCTAAAAAAATGCAAAAAAAATATTTTTTTCGTTTTTTTGTTTTTTGTGCCGAAAAGTGTGTTTTTGGTGGTTATTTCGCTGTTTGAACTGTTTTTTTGCATTCCCGGTGTGAAATAACACTTTTTACAAAATTTTGCTAAAAAAATGCAAAAAAAATATTTTTTTCGTTTTTTTGTTTTTTGTGCCGAAAAGTGTGTTTTTGGTGGTTATTTCGCTGTTTGAACTGTTTTTTTGCATTCCCGGTGTGAAATAACACTTTTTACAAAATTTTGCTAAAAAAATGCAAAAAAAATATTTTTTTCGTTTTTTTGTTTTTTGTGCCGAAAAGTGTGTTTTTGGTGGTTATTTCGCTGTTTGAACTGTTTTTTTGCATTCCCGGTGTGAAATAACACTTTTTACAAAATTTTGCAAAAAAATGCAAAAAAAATATTTTTTTCGTTTTTTTGTTTTTTGTGCCGAAAAGTGTGTTTTTGGTGGTTATTTCGCTGTTTGAACTGTTTTTTTGCATTCCCGGGTGAAATAACACTTTTTACAAAATTTTGCTAAAAAAATGCAAAAAAAATATTTTTTTCGTTTTTTTGTTTTTTGTGCCGAAAAGTGTGTTTTTGGTGGTTATTTCGCTGTTTGAACTGTTTTTTTGCATTCCCGGTGTGAAATAACACTTTTTACAAAATTTTGCAAAAAAATGCAAAAAAAATATTTTTTTCGTTTTTTTGTTTTTTGTGCCGAAAAGTGTGTTTTTGGTGGTTATTTCGCTGTTTGAACTGTTTTTTTGCATTCCCGGTGTGAAATAACACTTTTTACAAAATTTTGCTAAAAAAATGCAAAAAAAATATTTTTTTCGTTTTTTTGTTTTTTGTGCCGAAAAGTGTGTTTTTGGTGGTTATTTCGCTGTTTGAACTGTTTTTTTGCATTCCCGGTGTGAAATAACACTTTTTACAAAATTTTGCTAAAAAAATGCAAAAAAAATATTTTTTTCGTTTTTTTGTTTTTTGTGCCGAAAAGTGTGTTTTTGGTGGTTATTTCGCTGTTTGAACTGTTTTTTTGCATTCCCGGTGTGAAATAACACTTTTTACAAAATTTTGCTAAAAAAATGCAAAAAAAATATTTTTTTCGTTTTTTTGTTTTTTGTGCCGAAAAGTGTGTTTTTGGTGGTTATTTCGCTGTTTGAACTGTTTTTTTGCATTCCCGGTGTGAAATAACACTTTTTACAAAATTTTGCTAAAAAAATGCAAAAAAAATATTTTTTTCGTTTTTTTGTTTTTTGTGCCGAAAAGTGTGTTTTTGGTGGTTATTTCGCTGTTTGAACTGTTTTTTTGCATTCCCGGTGTGAAATAACACTTTTTACAAAATTTTGGCAAAAAAATGCAAAAAAAATATTTTTTTCGTTTTTTTGTTTTTTGTGCCGAAAAGTGTGTTTTTGGTGGTTATTTCGCTGTTTGAACTGTTTTTTTGCATTCCCGGTGTGAAATAACACTTTTTACAAAATTTTGCTAAAAAAATGCAAAAAAAATATTTTTTTCGTTTTTTTGTTTTTTGTGCCGAAAAGTGTGTTTTTGGTGGTTATTTCGCTGTTTGAACTGTTTTTTTGCATTCCCGGTGTGAAATAACACTTTTTACAAAATTTTGCTAAAAAAATGCAAAAAAAATATTTTTTTCGTTTTTTTGTTTTTTGTGCCGAAAAGTGTGTTTTTGGTGGTTATTTCGCTGTTTGAACTGTTTTTTTGCATTCCCGGTGTGAAATAACACTTTTTACAAAATTTTGCTAAAAAAATGCAAAAAAAATATTTTTTTCGTTTTTTTGTTTTTTGTGCCGAAAAGTGTGTTTTTGGTGGTTATTTCGCTGTTTGAACTGTTTTTTTGCATTCCCGGGTGAAATAACACTTTTTACAAAATTTTGCTAAAAAAATGCAAAAAAAATATTTTTTTCGTTTTTTTGTTTTTTGTGCCGAAAAGTGTGTTTTTGGTGGTTATTTCGCTGTTTGAACTGTTTTTTTGCATTCCCGGTGTGAAATAACACTTTTTACAAAATTTTGCTAAAAAAATGCAAAAAAAATATTTTTTTTCGTTTTTTTGTTTTTTGTGCCGAAAAGTGTGTTTTTGGTGGTTATTTCGCTGTTTGAACTGTTTTTTTGCATTCCCGGTGTGAAATAACACTTTTTACAAAATTTTGCTAAAAAAATGCAAAAAAAATATTTTTTTCGTTTTTTTGTTTTTTGTGCCGAAAAGTGTGTTTTTGGTGGTTATTTCGCTGTTTGAACTGTTTTTTTGCATTCCCGGTGTGAAATAACACTTTTTACAAAATTTTGCTAAAAAAATGCAAAAAAAATATTTTTTTCGTTTTTTTGTTTTTTGTGCCGAAAAGTGTGTTTTTGGTGGTTATTTCGCTGTTTGAACTGTTTTTTTGCATTCCCGGTGTGAAATAACACTTTTTACAAAATTTTGCTAAAAAAATGCAAAAAAAATATTTTTTTCGTTTTTTTGTTTTTTGTGCCGAAAAGTGTGTTTTTGGTGGTTATTTCGCTGTTTGAACTGTTTTTTTGCATTCCCGGGTGAAATAACACTTTTTACAAAATTTTGCTAAAAAAATGCAAAAAAAATATTTTTTTCGTTTTTTTGTTTTTTGTGCCGAAAAGTGTGTTTTTGGTGGTTATTTCGCTGTTTGAACTGTTTTTTTGCATTCCCGGTGTGAAATAACACTTTTTACAAAATTTTGCTAAAAAAATGCAAAAAAAATATTTTTTTCGTTTTTTTGTTTTTTGTGCCGAAAAGTGTGTTTTTGGTGGTTATTTCGCTGTTTGAACTGTTTTTTTGCATTCCCGGTGTGAAATAACACTTTTTACAAAATTTTGCTAAAAAAATGCAAAAAAAATATTTTTTTCGTTTTTTTGTTTTTTGTGCCGAAAAGTGTGTTTTTGGTGGTTATTTCGCTGTTTGAACTGTTTTTTTGCATTCCCGGTGTGAAATAACACTTTTTACAAAATTTTGCTAAAAAAATGCAAAAAAAATATTTTTTTCGTTTTTTTGTTTTTTGTGCCGAAAAGTGTGTTTTTGGTGGTTATTTCGCTGTTTGAACTGTTTTTTTGCATTCCCGGTGTGAAATAACACTTTTTACAAAATTTTGCTAAAAAAATGCAAAAAAAATATTTTTTTCGTTTTTTTGTTTTTTGTGCCGAAAAGTGTGTTTTTGGTGGTTATTTCGCTGTTTGAACTGTTTTTTTGCATTCCCGGTGTGAAATAACACTTTTTACAAAATTTTGCTAAAAAAATGCAAAAAAAATATTTTTTTCGTTTTTTTGTTTTTTGTGCCGAAAAGTGTGTTTTTGGTGGTTATTTCGCTGTTTGAACTGTTTTTTTGCATTCCCGGGTGAAATAACACTTTTTACAAAATTTTGCTAAAAAAATGCAAAAAAAATATTTTTTTCGTTTTTTTGTTTTTTGTGCCGAAAAGTGTGTTTTTGGTGGTTATTTCGCTGTTTGAACTGTTTTTTTGCATTCCCGGTGTGAAATAACACTTTTTACAAAATTTTGCAAAAAAATGCAAAAAAAATATTTTTTTCGTTTTTTTGTTTTTTGTGCCGAAAAGTGTGTTTTTGGTGGTTATTTCGCTGTTTGAACTGTTTTTTTGCATTCCCGGTGTGAAATAACACTTTTTACAAAATTTTGCTAAAAAAATGCAAAAAAAATATTTTTTTCGTTTTTTTGTTTTTTGTGCCGAAAAGTGTGTTTTTGGTGGTTATTTCGCTGTTTGAACTGTTTTTTTGCATTCCCGGTGTGAAATAACACTTTTTACAAAATTTTGGTAAAAAAATGCAAAAAAAATATTTTTTTCGTTTTTTTGTTTTTTGTGCCGAAAAGTGTGTTTTTGGTGGTTATTTCGCTGTTTGAACTGTTTTTTTGCATTCCCGGGTGAAATAACACTTTTTACAAAATTTTGCTAAAAAAATGCAAAAAAAATATTTTTTTCGTTTTTTTGTTTTTTGTGCCGAAAAGTGTGTTTTTGGTGGTTATTTCGCTGTTTGAACTGTTTTTTTGCATTCCCGGTGTGAAATAACACTTTTTACAAAATTTTGGTAAAAAAATGCAAAAAAAATATTTTTTTCGTTTTTTTGTTTTTTGTGCCGAAAAGTGTGTTTTTGGTGGTTATTTCGCTGTTTGAACTGTTTTTTTTGCATTCCCGGTGTGAAATAACACTTTTTACAAAATTTTGCTAAAAAAATGCAAAAAAAATATTTTTTTCGTTTTTTTGTTTTTTGTGCCGAAAAGTGTGTTTTTGGTGGTTATTTCGCTGTTTGAACTGTTTTTTTGCATTCCCGGTGTGAAATAACACTTTTTACAAAATTTTGCTAAAAAAATGCAAAAAAAATATTTTTTTCGTTTTTTTGTTTTTTGTGCCGAAAAGTGTGTTTTTGGTGGTTATTTCGCTGTTTGAACTGTTTTTTTGCATTCCCGGTGTGAAATAACACTTTTTACAAAATTTTGGCTAAAAAAATGCAAAAAAAATATTTTTTTCGTTTTTTTGTTTTTTGTGCCGAAAAGTGTGTTTTTGGTGGTTATTTCGCTGTTTGAACTGTTTTTTTGCATTCCCGGTGTGAAATAACACTTTTTACAAAATTTTGCTAAAAAAATGCAAAAAAAATATTTTTTTCGTTTTTTTGTTTTTTGTGCCGAAAAGTGTGTTTTTGGTGGTTATTTCGCTGTTTGAACTGTTTTTTTGCATTCCCGGTGTGAAATAACACTTTTTACAAAATTTTGCTAAAAAAATGCAAAAAAAATATTTTTTTCGTTTTTTTGTTTTTTGTGCCGAAAAGTGTGTTTTTGGTGGTTATTTCGCTGTTTGAACTGTTTTTTTGCATTCCCGGTGTGAAATAACACTTTTTACAAAATTTTGCTAAAAAAATGCAAAAAAAATATTTTTTTCGTTTTTTTGTTTTTTGTGCCGAAAAGTGTGTTTTTGGTGGTTATTTCGCTGTTTGAACTGTTTTTTTGCATTCCCGGTGTGAAATAACACTTTTTACAAAATTTTGCTAAAAAAATGCAAAAAAAATATTTTTTTCGTTTTTTTGTTTTTTGTGCCGAAAAGTGTGTTTTTGGTGGTTATTTCGCTGTTTGAACTGTTTTTTTGCATTCCCGGTGTGAAATAACACTTTTTACAAAATTTTGG
>NHOR01000453.1:0-22164 GCA_002287245.1 Trypanosoma congolense | reverse complement strand
AAAACCCTAACCCTAACCCTAACCCTAACCCTAATCTATTATTCAAAAAGAAAAAGAAAAAGAAAAGAAAGAAAAAGAAAAGAAAGAAAAGAAAAAGAAAAAAAAAGGAAGAAAACCCTAACCTAACCTCAAAATAGAAGCGTAAAGAATTTACAATTCACAATAGACATTTTTGGAACAGGCCGCCTGCCCGAACCGCCTTGCGGGGTGGTGATAAGGCACCGACTTCAATTTGAATTTAAATATTTCACTATTGTCTTGGTGCGGCTTCCCTAGGAATGCAAAAGAATGTGTAGCAGCAGTAGGTTGAAATATTTTATTGCCAAAGTGGCGGACGATAAGCTTTTCAGATCATCGGAGCCTGCGGTTGGTGGGGCAGCTGTCTTGGATGACGGGGTCTGCGGGTCACGCAGAGGCGAGGCTTCTGGGGATGTAGGCGGGGTGAGTGCGCCGAGATACGCTACTTGAGCGGCCCGTTCCAGCGTCTTTAGGTGCTCCAGAAGCGGGCCGGCCTGTCGGTATGCCTCTTCCACGTTTTCTAAGTTTTTGGCGGCATCTTGTAGGTTACGAACCCACTGAATCTCACCCCCTTTGCTCATACCTCGGTGTAGTCGACGCAGATCCCGTTGCCGCTGCTGACACCCAGGCTCCACTGCACACGATGGCCGCTTGCGCCTGAAGGACATGCTTGCCCAGGATGAACCCCTGCTTTTTCACAGTTGTCTCGTCGCCGGTAATGGTTGCCTGCCCCATTCCTCCTTTCCCCAGCAAGGCTCGATGGGCCGCAATGGCCTGGCGTATGGTGTGCGGGGTAGGGCGGCCGAAACTGTTATACAGATCGGCTTTTTTCGCACGCCGGCCTCACTTTGCTCCACACCGTCTTCCCGGTTTCGAGGGCTCCGCTTGAGTCGAACGTCTTGCCGCCAAATCCGGAGACACCGGCTCCGCAGAATGTTTCGCTGGTCGCCGACGTCTTGAGTGAACAAATGCATACGAAGTCGTTCACTATTGACTTGCCAGCTTCGGATCCGCTATCTCCCTTACATCCCTTGGTATGTCCGTCGGACCCAAACGTTTTGGCGGACGGCTGTAAGTTTGCGCAATTTAGCAACGTATCGGTGCCTTCCGTCGGTGGTTGGAATTCCCCGTAAACAGCCTTACATAAATTCAGCTGGGCTTCGGTCACGTTCCCTGATAGTGCTTCCTCGTATTTATTAATTAGACTAGCTTCGTGCCTGGCGACTGCCAGGAGATGTCTGATTTTTATATTCGCCGCCGCTCGCATTGGTGTTTCCGGTGGGTTTTCGTACCTTATCCCCCAGCCGTGCTTATTGACTTCAATTGTGCGCGCTATCTGCCCGTCTTGCCAGGCCTTTAACTTCTCCTGGGTCAGTGAAGACGGTCTGTTTGGATCTTCCTTGATCTGGTCCCAGCTTTTTGACGTTTTCAACAGTTCGTAGGTGGTGCTGTTACTTGTCAGGGTGTCAAGTTTTTCAAGCTCTTCGAGTATTGCTCTCACTTCTGACTCGATGTTTTTAACCTTCCCCAACTCTTCGGCAGCTGGGAGCGACATGGCGAGGTTGTAAATTTTGCACATCTCAGCAAATTCCATTAGATTCGCATCTGCACCGCTGCCTGCCTCGGTTCGCACAACGAAGGCTAGAATGGCTGTCAGAAATTTAAGGGGCACCATCACCATTCCACGACCCATGTTTCCCGAATACTATATCCTTAAAATCAATGAATAGATTATGAAAACTCTATTAAAACACGGGTTCTTCTGATTCAGTTGTCACCTCAGGATGCTGAAAACTGCAACAAAAAGAAGCCCCAGAATCTCGGGCACCGCTTGGTTCATGTTCCTGAATAGTCTTTTTTTAGCATCATCTGCCTAAGGCACGCAGATGGAGGTAAACAAAGTATACTAACAACACCAGTTTACTGGGCCGTTGTATTTACTTGTCCATGAAGTTGTGTCCAACGCCCAAGAGGAAGATAAACGCATAAATTACATTTAAATCAAGTCACTGCTGGTCTCTTGAGCATGTGGGACAATGACTTAGAATACCGACAAAAGTAAAATGTCTAATAGTATGAACTCTTAGCCCGCCTATTTACTATATGGCTTCATTTTTAAATGTGAAAAAAACGAATGCTTCTATATCGATACTTATCAAATATGATACTTGCATAACAATTGTCTTGTTTAAGACTCCTACACGTTCCTAATGTTTCTTATAAGGGTCTTAATTAATAGTAAACTTCATTTAGTTATAATTACTTAAAATGAATGTGATATTTGGTACAAATTATTTTAAAATCGTGTTTTTAAAGGAGGAAAAAATATGAAAAAGTTTATTTACCTTGTTTTATCAAACCCAAAATTCTGCAAGGAAGAAAACATACATTATACAGGTCTGATAAGAATTTGTTATAGGAACTCGACCAACGAAATAAAAGAAAGCGGTTCGCCATTGGATCCGAGAGGAACAGGAACTTGCCACAACAGCCCTTTGGAAAGAAAATGTGTCACACGGTAAAAAAAAAAATCTACCAAGATTCTCACTTAAAAGATTATCATGCAGGTTCAAAGTAAGCATAGGTCTTCTGTATATGGAACGTTTTCTTTTACTTGTCTTATATCCGAAATATCCAGATCTTAAAACCACAAATTAATTGCATCAAAAAAAACTTGTTTACACATCATTATGTCTATTCTTTGAGCGTTCCTTTAAGACATCACAGCATAAATAAAGACCAATAACAAACAGTTTACACCCTAAAAATCCTTAACCAGGAAAAAATTATGATAACTTTACCATAATAAAAAAGCTGCAGTAGCAACAAAGGTACATCACGAAAAAAAGCGGATGTAACTCCACCAAAATCAATCCAATTACAAAACATCTTCATGCCCAACAACGAAAAGACAATACGACGTGCTGTTTATTACTATTATTATCAGTATGCACTCAACTGGAATATGTGTGAGCGTAAATAATCTTGATTATTTTGTTTGTGTTGCGGCTAACTCGCTGGAGGAAATTTGGATGCAATTCGAGCCAACACACTCCTCCAAAAGATAAGCAGATTACATCCCACCGAAAAAAATCATACACTACAAACTCCCATATCTTTAATGATAATGGAATACTGATTATTATTTTATTGTCTGTTTTTCAGAGGGTATTCTAACCTGAATACTTGTGGAGATAAATTATATATCTATTATCATTTTCGCTGCCTTCAGCTCTCCATCGAAAGTGCTTGAACATATTTCAAGAAAAGCGCCAACTCGCAAATATTATCATTAAATAAAAGTATCAGCATTAACCCACACTCAAACAGTAATAATATATATATGCTGCTATATTTATACTTACTAAGATGTAGATATTTGAACTACTATAGAATCAAAAGCGTCTTTGATTCAAAATGCTAACTCAAGTGCAAATTTCCAAACATTTTTTCAACCTATTGGTTGGTTTTTTTTATTATCTAAATGTGAGGTAGATACAAATGATTCAACTTAAATATACACAATCGTAAGCATTTATTACTTCTGTTTTCCTTTCCACTTCAACGAATTCACACCAGTCTTCCACGCGTACCACAATCGCAATTGCATGGTTTCTGGTTCAATGCCTCTAGATATTAATCTTTGTAATTAAATTAGAAAAAGAATCAGAACTGAAATGACGTACGAATGAAAGACATGGAATGCGCCTTTTCTCCTCCACAAAGTAACTCGTTCCACGAGGATTCTTATACTGGCGGTTTTATCACACTTGAAAGACTAAAATCCTAATCCATACAAAACCACACACATTCACCGTAATGCGAATAAAACAATGTGAAGTTTTGTTTTACTATTATTTTCAGGATGCACCAACCAGAAAGCGTATGTGTATGCAAAAAAGAAAAAATGTTTTATTTTTTATTCTTATGAATATCTTCCAGAGAGTTAAAGTCACCTAAAGCCATCGCACTTCTCCGGGGGCACAGCTAATCTCTCCGAGAATATTCCCAAACCCGATCGTAAATCACATTGTTCTTAATTGAATCCTCAAGGAAAACAATTCGTATGACTACATAATATAACTATAATTTTCGAATGAGTGCAAGAGAGACGTGGGAGCTTAAGTACTTTGGAAAATTTAAGTGCTTTTTGTCTCTAAAAATCAGTCATTGTACCATTCAACCTGTGCTACTAAAATCTAATCACAACCCATCCAACTTAAAAAATAAAACAATACGGAGTGTTGTTATTAATACTTCAGTATACACTCAACTGGAATGTACGTGTATAAACCAATTAGGTTGTCTTCCTCATGTCACATTTAGCTCTTTAAAAGAGAGCAGAAGACAATTCAATACAACGCGATTGTCGGAAGCAATGCTACTTTTTCCACGTTGAAAAACAATCACACACCACATACACAACAATCATAAACTGTACGATTCCTAAAAAAAAGAATTTAGAATTTTCATTTTTCTGTGATGCATTTTATGGGTGATATCTTGGGCGATGAGCTGACGTCGCAGTCATCGAGAGTTGATTCCTCTTCCTTAATGGTCGCAAGCTGAGAATATTTTCCTTAGGCGATGCCGTTTGGAAGAATTTCCCACATTTTTTGACATCACTCGGAATCCTCATTAATCTAAATACCTTGACGAAACACAGACAGAGATTCCTTAAATTCGATTCAAGAAATCCATGAGACGCGTCTTTCCACTATTCAAATTCTCCTCTGAAAAATATCTTCCATCGCACTGAAAGCATTCACCTCGTATTCTTGGAGAGATGGCTTCTCTACCTGTGGGTCTCTCTTCCCTCTTTGCAATTTGGAATGAAAATATTTTCCGTTGTTGGTGAATAATAAGAGCTAAAGCGCCTCGATCAGATCCAATGTTTCGGCGGGCTCGCATTCAGTGACATCTAAGAAACAGATGTCCTTAAATTTTTTGCAATGAATGCCTTTCAGACTGCGAAGAATGAATTCTAGGATTTCGTCTGCTCCGAAAAAAAAAGACTGACCCTCTTGTGATATTATTTAACTTTCCGGGAGAAATTTTAAAAGAACTCAGCCCACTACTATCCCTCAATTACGGAACTTTTCATCTTCTAGTTGACCCTTGTTGTTCTTGACAAGGCTGTCTTGGCCCCTACGTTTCCTATGAGCATAATTCGGCTATTCCACAATTCAACCAACCTACATCCTATTTCTGCTGACTAAATAGGAACATAGTGCCCATAAAATTATTTTTCAAATTAACTAACTCCTCCTTTCTTTCATTTCATTTTTTCTGGTGAAAGCTAATAATTTAAAAAACACTCGAAAACAAAAGCAGTTCAACAAAGATGTGACGTGAGGGAATCCTACAGCGCCCATAACACCTGATTGCGTCCTATGGAGCTATTTTTTTTTATTTAACCATGATAAAATACACTTAGCACACTTGACTTACGGGACACTTTAACTACAGCTGTGACTTTTCAACTCCAGTAGCAATTCAAGCGTATTATGACCGCACAACCATTTTTGGAACAAAAAAAATTTTCGCCGAAAAAGTCAAAAAAAAATATTTTTTTACAAAAAAGTTTGCAAAAATTTGAAAAAGTTTTTGACCCAATTTTTTGCAAAATTTTGAAAAACCACTATGCGCGTCAAATAGGCCCCAAAACGACAAATACGTGCCAAATACGCGTTTTTCGAATTTTTGCGTTTTTGACATTTTTGACCATTTTCAAAAAAACCGGTTTTTGGCCATTTTGGCCCAAAAATGTGAATTTTGGGAAAATCGCAAAATGCCCGTTCTCGCTCGAAATTGAATCATTTTTAAAACGGATTTCGGCGTTTTCGATGAAAATTAGGGACAAACAAATCCCGCACAACCATTTTTGGAACAAAAAAAATTTTCGCCGAAAAAGTCAAAAAAAAATATTTTTTTACAAAAAAGTTTGCAAAAATTTGAAAAAGTTTTTGACCCAATTTTTTGCAAAATTTTGAAAAACCACTATGCGCGTCAAATAGGCCCCAAAACGACAAATACGTGCCAAATACGCGTTTTTCGAATTTTTGCGTTTTTGACATTTTTGACCATTTTCAAAAAAACCGGTTTTTGGCCATTTTGGCCCAAAAATGTGAATTTTGGGAAAATCGCAAAATGCCCGTTCTCGCTCGAAATTGAATCATTTTTAAAACGGATTTCGGCGTTTTCGATGTAAATTAGGGACAAACAAATCCCGCACAACCATTTTTGGAACAAAAAAAATTTTCGCCGAAAAAGTCAAAAAAAAATATTTTTTTACAAAAAAGTTTGCAAAAATTTGAAAAAGTTTTTGACCCAATTTTTTGCAAAATTTTGAAAAACCACTATGCGCGTCAAATAGGCCCCAAAACGACAAATACGTGCCAAATACGCGTTTTTCGAATTTTTGCGTTTTTGACATTTTTGACCATTTTCAAAAAAACCGGTTTTTGGCCATTTTGGCCCAAAAATGTGAATTTTGGGAAAATCGCAAAATGCCCGTTCTCGCTCGAAATTGAATCATTTTTAAAACGGATTTCGGCGTTTTCGATGAAAATTAGGGACAAACAAATCCCGCACAACCATTTTTGGAACAAAAAAAATTTTCGCCGAAAAAGTCAAAAAAAAATATTTTTTTACAAAAAAGTTTGCAAAAATTTGAAAAAGTTTTTGACCCAATTTTTTGCAAAATTTTGAAAAACCACTATGCGCGTCAAATAGGCCCCAAAACGACAAATACGTGCCAAATACGCGTTTTTCGAATTTTTGCGTTTTTGACATTTTTGACCATTTTCAAAAAAACCGGTTTTTGGCCATTTTGGCCCAAAAATGTGAATTTTGGGAAAATCGCAAAATGCCCGTTCTCGCTCGAAATTGAATCATTTTTAAAACGGATTTCGGCGTTTTCGATGAAAATTAGGGACAAACAAATCCCGCACAACCATTTTTGGAACAAAAAAAATTTTCGCCGAAAAAGTCAAAAAAAAATATTTTTTTACAAAAAAGTTTGCAAAAATTTGAAAAAGTTTTTGACCCAATTTTTTGCAAAATTTTGAAAAACCACTATGCGCGTCAAATAGGCCCAAAACGACAAATACGTGCCAAATACGCGTTTTTCGAATTTTTGCGTTTTTGACATTTTTGACCATTTTCAAAAAAACCGGTTTTTGGCCATTTTGGCCCAAAAATGTGAATTTTGGGAAAATCGCAAAATGCCCGTTCTCGCTCGAAATTGAATCATTTTTAAAACGGATTTCGGCGTTTTCGATGTAAATTAGGGACAAACAAATCCCGCACAACCATTTTTGGAACAAAAAAAATTTTCGCCGAAAAAGTCAAAAAAAAATATTTTTTTACAAAAAAGTTTGCAAAAATTTGAAAAAGTTTTTGACCCAATTTTTTGCAAAATTTTGAAAAACCACTATGCGCGTCAAATAGGCCCCAAAACGACAAATACGTGCCAAATACGCGTTTTTCGAATTTTTGCGTTTTTGACATTTTTGACCATTTTCAAAAAAACCGGTTTTTGGCCATTTTGGCCCAAAAATGTGAATTTTGGGAAAATCGCAAAATGCCCGTTCTCGCTCGAAATTGAATCATTTTTAAAACGGATTTCGGCGTTTTCGATGTAAATTAGGGACAAACAAATCCCGCACAACCATTTTTGGAACAAAAAAAATTTTCGCCGAAAAAGTCAAAAAAAAATATTTTTTTACAAAAAAGTTTGCAAAAATTTGAAAAAGTTTTTGACCCAATTTTTTGCAAAATTTTGAAAAACCACTATGCGCGTCAAATAGGCCCCAAAACGACAAATACGTGCCAAATACGCGTTTTTCGAATTTTTGCGTTTTTGACATTTTTGACCATTTTCAAAAAAACCGGTTTTTGGCCATTTTGGCCCAAAAATGTGAATTTTGGGAAAATCGCAAAATGCCCGTTCTCGCTCGAAATTGAATCATTTTTAAAACGGATTTCGGCGTTTTCGATGAAATTAGGGACAAACAAATCCCGCACAACCATTTTTGGAACAAAAAAAATTTTCGCCGAAAAAGTCAAAAAAAAATATTTTTTTACAAAAAAGTTTGCAAAAATTTGAAAAAGTTTTTGACCCAATTTTTTGCAAAATTTTGAAAAACCACTATGCGCGTCAAATAGGCCCAAAACGACAAATACGTGCCAAATACGCGTTTTTCGAATTTTTGCGTTTTTGACATTTTTGACCATTTTCAAAAAAACCGGTTTTTGGCCATTTTGGCCCAAAAATGTGAATTTTGGGAAAATCGCAAAATGCCCGTTCTCGCTCGAAATTGAATCATTTTTAAAACGGATTTCGGCGTTTTCGATGTAAATTAGGGACAAACAAATCCCGCACAACCATTTTTGGAACAAAAAAAATTTTCGCCGAAAAAGTCAAAAAAAAATATTTTTTTACAAAAAAGTTTGCAAAAATTTGAAAAAGTTTTTGACCCAATTTTTTGCAAAATTTTGAAAAACCACTATGCGCGTCAAATAGGCCCCAAAACGACAAATACGTGCCAAATACGCGTTTTTCGAATTTTTGCGTTTTTGACATTTTTGACCATTTTCAAAAAAACCGGTTTTTGGCCATTTTGGCCCAAAAATGTGAATTTTGGGAAAATCGCAAAATGCCCGTTCTCGCTCGAAATTGAATCATTTTTAAAACGGATTTCGGCGTTTTCGATGTAAATTAGGGACAAACAAATCCCGCACAACCATTTTTGGAACAAAAAAAATTTTCGCCGAAAAAGTCAAAAAAAAATATTTTTTTACAAAAAAGTTTGCAAAAATTTGAAAAAGTTTTTGACCCAATTTTTTGCAAAATTTTGAAAAACCACTATGCGCGTCAAATAGGCCCAAAACGACAAATACGTGCCAAATACGCGTTTTTCGAATTTTTGCGTTTTTGACATTTTTGACCATTTTCAAAAAAACCGGTTTTTGGCCATTTTGGCCCAAAAATGTGAATTTTGGGAAAATCGCAAAATGCCCGTTCTCGCTCGAAATTGAATCATTTTTAAAACGGATTTCGGCGTTTTCGATGTAAATTAGGGACAAACAAATCCCGCACAACCATTTTTGGAACAAAAAAAATTTTCGCCGAAAAAGTCAAAAAAAAATATTTTTTTACAAAAAAGTTTGCAAAAATTTGAAAAAGTTTTTGACCCAATTTTTTGCAAAATTTTGAAAAACCACTATGCGCGTCAAATAGGCCCGAAAACGACAAATACGTGCCAAATACGCGTTTTTCGAATTTTTGCGTTTTTGACATTTTTGACCATTTTCAAAAAAACCGGTTTTTGGCCATTTTGGCCCAAAATGTGAATTTTGGGAAAATCGCAAAATGCCCGTTCTCGCTCGAAATTGAATCATTTTTAAAACGGATTTCGGCGTTTTCGATGTAAATTAGGGACAAACAAATCCCGCACAACCATTTTTGGAACAAAAAAAATTTTCGCCGAAAAAGTCAAAAAAAATATTTTTTTACAAAAAAGTTTGCAAAAATTTGAAAAAGTTTTTGACCCAATTTTTTGCAAAATTTTGAAAAACCACTATGCGCGTCAAATAGGCCCCAAAACGACAAATACGTGCCAAATACGCGTTTTTCGAATTTTTGCGTTTTTGACATTTTTGACCATTTTCAAAAAAACCGGTTTTTGGCCATTTTGGCCCAAAAATGTGAATTTTGGGAAAATCGCAAAATGCCCGTTCTCGCTCGAAATTGAATCATTTTTAAAACGGATTTCGGCGTTTTCGATGAAAATTAGGGACAAACAAATCCCGCACAACCATTTTTGGAACAAAAAAAATTTTCGCCGAAAAAGTCAAAAAAAAATATTTTTTTACAAAAAAGTTTGCAAAAATTTGAAAAAGTTTTTGACCCAATTTTTTGCAAAATTTTGAAAAACCACTATGCGCGTCAAATAGGCCCAAAACGACAAATACGTGCCAAATACGCGTTTTTCGAATTTTTGCGTTTTTGACATTTTTGACCATTTTCAAAAAAACCGGTTTTTGGCCATTTTGGCCCAAAAATGTGAATTTTGGGAAAATCGCAAAATGCCCGTTCTCGCTCGAAATTGAATCATTTTTAAAACGGATTTCGGCGTTTTCGATGAAAATTAGGGACAAACAAATCCCGCACAACCATTTTTGGAACAAAAAAAATTTTCGCCGAAAAAGTCAAAAAAAAATATTTTTTTACAAAAAAGTTTGCAAAAATTTGAAAAAGTTTTTGACCCAATTTTTTGCAAAATTTTGAAAAACCACTATGCGCGTCAAATAGGCCCGAAAACGACAAATACGTGCCAAATACGCGTTTTTCGAATTTTTGCGTTTTTGACATTTTTGACCATTTTCAAAAAAAACCGGTTTTTGGCCATTTTGGCCCAAAAATGTGAATTTTGGGAAAATCGCAAAATGCCCGTTCTCGCTCGAAATTGAATCATTTTTAAAACGGATTTCGGCGTTTTCGATGAAAATTAGGGACAAACAAATCCCGCACAACCATTTTTGGAACAAAAAAAATTTTCGCCGAAAAAGTCAAAAAAAAATATTTTTTTACAAAAAAGTTTGCAAAAATTTGAAAAAGTTTTTGACCCAATTTTTTGCAAAATTTTGAAAAACCACTATGCGCGTCAAATAGGCCCCAAAACGACAAATACGTGCCAAATACGCGTTTTTCGAATTTTTGCGTTTTTGACATTTTTGACCATTTTCAAAAAAACCGGTTTTTGGCCATTTTGGCCCAAAAATGTGAATTTTGGGAAAATCGCAAAATGCCCGTTCTCGCTCGAAATTGAATCATTTTTAAAACGGATTTCGGCGTTTTCGATGAAAATTAGGGACAAACAAATCCCGCACAACCATTTTTGGAACAAAAAAAATTTTCGCCGAAAAAGTCAAAAAAAAATATTTTTTTACAAAAAAGTTTGCAAAAATTTGAAAAAGTTTTTGACCCAATTTTTTGCAAAATTTTGAAAAACCACTATGCGCGTCAAATAGGCCCCAAAACGACAAATACGTGCCAAATACGCGTTTTTCGAATTTTTGCGTTTTTGACATTTTTGACCATTTTCAAAAAAACCGGTTTTTGGCCATTTTGGCCCAAAAATGTGAATTTTGGGAAAATCGCAAAATGCCCGTTCTCGCTCGAAATTGAATCATTTTTAAAACGGATTTCGGCGTTTTCGATGAAAATTAGGGACAAACAAATCCCGCACAACCATTTTTGGAACAAAAAAAATTTTCGCCGAAAAAGTCAAAAAAAAATATTTTTTTACAAAAAAGTTTGCAAAAATTTGAAAAAGTTTTTGACCCAATTTTTTGCAAAATTTTGAAAAACCACTATGCGCGTCAAATAGGCCCCAAAACGACAAATACGTGCCAAATACGCGTTTTTCGAATTTTTGCGTTTTTGACATTTTTGACCATTTTCAAAAAAACCGGTTTTTGGCCATTTTGGCCCAAAAATGTGAATTTTGGGAAAATCGCAAAATGCCCGTTCTCGCTCGAAATTGAATCATTTTTAAAACGGATTTCGGCGTTTTCGATGTAAATTAGGGACAAACAAATCCCGCACAACCATTTTTGGAACAAAAAAAATTTTCGCCGAAAAAGTCAAAAAAAAATATTTTTTTACAAAAAAGTTTGCAAAAATTTGAAAAAGTTTTTGACCCAATTTTTTGCAAAATTTTGAAAAACCACTATGCGCGTCAAATAGGCCCCAAAACGACAAATACGTGCCAAATACGCGTTTTTCGAATTTTTGCGTTTTTGACATTTTTGACCATTTTCAAAAAAAACCGGTTTTTGGCCATTTTGGCCCAAAAATGTGAATTTTGGGAAAATCGCAAAATGCCCGTTCTCGCTCGAAATTGAATCATTTTTAAAACGGATTTCGGCGTTTTCGATGAAAATTAGGGACAAACAAATCCCGCACAACCATTTTTGGAACAAAAAAAATTTTCGCCGAAAAAGTCAAAAAAAATATTTTTTTACAAAAAAGTTTGCAAAAATTTGAAAAAGTTTTTGACCCAATTTTTTGCAAAATTTTGAAAAACCACTATGCGCGTCAAATAGGCCCAAAACGACAAATACGTGCCAAATACGCGTTTTTCGAATTTTTGCGTTTTTGACATTTTTGACCATTTTCAAAAAAACCGGTTTTTGGCCATTTTGGCCCAAAAATGTGAATTTTGGGAAAATCGCAAAATGCCCGTTCTCGCTCGAAATTGAATCATTTTTAAAACGGATTTCGGCGTTTTCGATGAAAATTAGGGACAAACAAATCCCGCACAACCATTTTTGGAACAAAAAAAATTTTCGCCGAAAAAGTCAAAAAAAAATATTTTTTTACAAAAAAGTTTGCAAAAATTTGAAAAAGTTTTTGACCCAATTTTTTGCAAAATTTTGAAAAACCACTATGCGCGTCAAATAGGCCCAAAACGACAAATACGTGCCAAATACGCGTTTTTCGAATTTTTGCGTTTTTGACATTTTTGACCATTTTCAAAAAAACCGGTTTTTGGCCATTTTGGCCCAAAAATGTGAATTTTGGGAAAATCGCAAAATGCCCGTTCTCGCTCGAAATTGAATCATTTTTAAAACGGATTTCGGCGTTTTCGATGAAAATTAGGGACAAACAAATCCCGCACAACCATTTTTGGAACAAAAAAAATTTTCGCCGAAAAAGTCAAAAAAAAATATTTTTTTACAAAAAAGTTTGCAAAAATTTGAAAAAGTTTTTGACCCAATTTTTTGCAAAATTTTGAAAAACCACTATGCGCGTCAAATAGGCCCCAAAACGACAAATACGTGCCAAATACGCGTTTTTCGAATTTTTGCGTTTTTGACATTTTTGACCATTTTCAAAAAAACCGGTTTTTGGCCATTTTGGCCCAAAAATGTGAATTTTGGGAAAATCGCAAAATGCCCGTTCTCGCTCGAAATTGAATCATTTTTAAAACGGATTTCGGCGTTTTCGATGTAAATTAGGGACAAACAAATCCCGCACAACCATTTTTGGAACAAAAAAAATTTTCGCCGAAAAAGTCAAAAAAAAATATTTTTTTACAAAAAAGTTTGCAAAAATTTGAAAAAGTTTTTGACCCAATTTTTTGCAAAATTTTGAAAAACCACTATGCGCGTCAAATAGGCCCAAAACGACAAATACGTGCCAAATACGCGTTTTTCGAATTTTTGCGTTTTTGACATTTTTGACCATTTTCAAAAAAACCGGTTTTTGGCCATTTTGGCCCAAAAATGTGAATTTTGGGAAAATCGCAAAATGCCCGTTCTCGCTCGAAATTGAATCATTTTTAAAACGGATTTCGGCGTTTTCGATGAAAATTAGGGACAAACAAATCCGCACAACCATTTTTGGAACAAAAAAAATTTTCGCCGAAAAAGTCAAAAAAAAATATTTTTTTACAAAAAAGTTTGCAAAAATTTGAAAAAGTTTTTGACCCAATTTTTTGCAAAATTTTGAAAAACCACTATGCGCGTCAAATAGGCCCCAAAACGACAAATACGTGCCAAATACGCGTTTTTCGAATTTTTGCGTTTTTGACATTTTTGACCATTTTCAAAAAAACCGGTTTTTGGCCATTTTGGCCCAAAAATGTGAATTTTGGGAAAATCGCAAAATGCCCGTTCTCGCTCGAAATTGAATCATTTTTAAAACGGATTTCGGCGTTTTCGATGAAAATTAGGGACAAACAAATCCCGCACAACCATTTTTGGAACAAAAAAAATTTTCGCCGAAAAAGTCAAAAAAAAATATTTTTTTACAAAAAAGTTTGCAAAAATTTGAAAAAGTTTTTGACCCAATTTTTTGCAAAATTTTGAAAAACCACTATGCGCGTCAAATAGGCCCAAAACGACAAATACGTGCCAAATACGCGTTTTTCGAATTTTTGCGTTTTTGACATTTTTGACCATTTTCAAAAAAACCGGTTTTTGGCCATTTTGGCCCAAAAATGTGAATTTTGGGAAAATCGCAAAATGCCCGTTCTCGCTCGAAATTGAATCATTTTTAAAACGGATTTCGGCGTTTTCGATGAAAATTAGGGACAAACAAATCCCGCACAACCATTTTTGGAACAAAAAAATTTTCGCCGAAAAAGTCAAAAAAAAATATTTTTTTACAAAAAAGTTTGCAAAAATTTGAAAAAGTTTTTGACCCAATTTTTTGCAAAATTTTGAAAAACCACTATGCGCGTCAAATAGGCCCAAAACGACAAATACGTGCCAAATACGCGTTTTTCGAATTTTTGCGTTTTTGACATTTTTGACCATTTTCAAAAAAACCGGTTTTTGGCCATTTTGGCCCAAAAATGTGAATTTTGGGAAAATCGCAAAATGCCCGTTCTCGCTCGAAATTGAATCATTTTTAAAACGGATTTCGGCGTTTTCGATGTAAATTAGGGACAAACAAATCCCGCACAACCATTTTTGGAACAAAAAAATTTTCGCCGAAAAAGTCAAAAAAAAATATTTTTTTACAAAAAAGTTTGCAAAAATTTGAAAAAGTTTTTGACCCAATTTTTTGCAAAATTTTGAAAAACCACTATGCGCGTCAAATAGGCCCAAAACGACAAATACGTGCCAAATACGCGTTTTTCGAATTTTTGCGTTTTTGACATTTTTGACCATTTTCAAAAAAACCGGTTTTTGGCCATTTTGGCCCAAAAATGTGAATTTTGGGAAAATCGCAAAATGCCCGTTCTCGCTCGAAATTGAATCATTTTTAAAACGGATTTCGGCGTTTTCGATGAAATTAGGGACAAACAAATCCCGCACAACCATTTTTGGAACAAAAAAATTTTCGCCGAAAAGTCAAAAAAAAATATTTTTTTACAAAAAAGTTTGCAAAAATTTGAAAAAGTTTTTGACCCAATTTTTTGCAAAATTTTGAAAAACCACTATGCGCGTCAAATAGGCCCAAAACGACAAATACGTGCCAAATACGCGTTTTTCGAATTTTTGCGTTTTTGACATTTTTGACCATTTTCAAAAAAACCGGTTTTTGGCCATTTTGGCCCAAAAATGTGAATTTTGGGAAAATCGCAAAATGCCCGTTCTCGCTCGAAATTGAATCATTTTTAAAACGGATTTCGGCGTTTTCGATGAAAATTAGGGACAAACAAATCCCGCACAACCATTTTTGGAACAAAAAAAATTTTCGCCGAAAAAGTCAAAAAAAAATATTTTTTTACAAAAAAGTTTGCAAAAATTTGAAAAAGTTTTTGACCCAATTTTTTGCAAAATTTTGAAAAACCACTATGCGCGTCAAATAGGCCCCAAAACGACAAATACGTGCCAAATACGCGTTTTTCGAATTTTTGCGTTTTTGACATTTTTGACCATTTTCAAAAAAACCGGTTTTTGGCCATTTTGGCCCAAAATGTGAATTTTGGGAAAATCGCAAATGCCCGTTCTCGCTCGAAATTGAATCATTTTTAAAACGGATTTCGGCGTTTTCGATGTAAATTAGGGACAAACAAATCCCGCACAACCATTTTTGGAACAAAAAAAATTTTCGCCGAAAAAGTCAAAAAAAATATTTTTTTACAAAAAAGTTTGCAAAAATTTGAAAAAGTTTTTGACCCAATTTTTTGCAAAATTTCGAAAAACCACTATGCGCGTCAAATAGGCCCCAAAACGACAAATACGTGCCAAATACGCGTTTTTCGAATTTTTGCGTTTTTGACATTTTTGACCATTTTCAAAAAAACCGGTTTTTGGCCATTTTGGCCCAAAAATGTGAATTTTGGGAAAATCGCAAAATGCCCGTTCTCGCTCGAAATTGAATCATTTTTAAAACGGATTTCGGCGTTTTCGATGAAATTAGGGACAAACAAATCCCGCACAACCATTTTTGGAACAAAAAAATTTTCGCCGAAAAAGTCAAAAAAAAATATTTTTTTACAAAAAAGTTTGCAAAAATTTGAAAAAGTTTTTGACCCAATTTTTTGCAAAATTTGAAAAACCACTATGCGCGTCAAATAGGCCCAAAACGACAAATACGTGCCAAATACGCGTTTTTCGAATTTTTGCGTTTTTGACATTTTTGACCATTTTCAAAAAAACCGGTTTTTGGCCATTTTGGCCCAAAAATGTGAATTTTGGGAAAATCGCAAAATGCCCGTTCTCGCTCGAAATTGAATCATTTTTAAAACGGATTTCGGCGTTTTCGATGAAATTAGGGACAAACAAATCCCGCACAACCATTTTTGGAACAAAAAAAATTTTCGCCGAAAAAGTCAAAAAAAAATATTTTTTTACAAAAAAGTTTGCAAAAATTTGAAAAAGTTTTTGACCCAATTTTTTGCAAAATTTTGAAAAACCACTATGCGCGTCAAATAGGCCCCAAAACGACAAATACGTGCCAAATACGCGTTTTTCGAATTTTTGCGTTTTTGACATTTTTGACCATTTTCAAAAAACCGGTTTTTGGCCATTTTGGCCCAAAAATGTGAATTTTGGGAAAATCGCAAAATGCCCGTTCTCGCTCGAAATTGAATCATTTTTAAAACGGATTTCGGCGTTTTCGATGAAATTAGGGACAAACAAATCCCGCACAACCATTTTTGGAACAAAAAAAATTTTCGCCGAAAAAGTCAAAAAAAAATATTTTTTTACAAAAAAGTTTGCAAAAATTTGAAAAAGTTTTTGACCCAATTTTTTGCAAAATTTTGAAAAACCACTATGCGCGTCAAATAGGCCCCAAAACGACAAATACGTGCCAAATACGCGTTTTTCGAATTTTTGCGTTTTTGACATTTTTGACCATTTTCAAAAAAACCGGTTTTTGGCCATTTTGGCCCAAAAATGTGAATTTTGGGAAAATCGCAAAATGCCCGTTCTCGCTCGAAATTGAATCATTTTTAAAACGGATTTCGGCGTTTTCGATGAAATTAGGGACAAACAAATCCCGCACAACCATTTTTGGAACAAAAAAAATTTTCGCCGAAAAAGTCAAAAAAAAATATTTTTTTACAAAAAAGTTTGCAAAAATTTGAAAAAGTTTTTGACCCAATTTTTTGCAAAATTTTGAAAAACCACTATGCGCGTCAAATAGGCCCCAAAACGACAAATACGTGCCAAATACGCGTTTTTCGAATTTTTGCGTTTTTGACATTTTTGACCATTTTCAAAAAAACCGGTTTTTGGCCATTTTGGCCCAAAAATGTGAATTTTGGGAAAATCGCAAAATGCCCGTTCTCGCTCGAAATTGAATCATTTTTAAAACGGATTTCGGCGTTTTCGATGAAATTAGGGACAAACAAATCCCGCACAACCATTTTTGGAACAAAAAAAATTTTCGCCGAAAAGTCAAAAAAAAATATTTTTTTACAAAAAGTTTGCAAAAATTTGAAAAAGTTTTTGACCCAATTTTTTGCAAAATTTTGAAAAACCACTATGCGCGTCAAATAGGCCCCAAAACGACAAATACGTGCCAAATACGCGTTTTTCGAATTTTTGCGTTTTTGACATTTTTGACCATTTTCAAAAAAACCGGTTTTTGGCCATTTTGGCCCAAAAATGTGAATTTTGGGAAAATCGCAAAATGCCCGTTCTCGCTCGAAATTGAATCATTTTTAAAACGGATTTCGGCGTTTTCGATGTAAATTAGGGACAAACAAATCCCGCACAACCATTTTTGGAACAAAAAAAATTTTCGCCGAAAAAGTCAAAAAAAAATATTTTTTTACAAAAAAGTTTGCAAAAATTTGAAAAAGTTTTTGACCCAATTTTTTGCAAAATTTTGAAAAACCACTATGCGCGGTCAAATAGGCCCAAAACGACAAATACGTGCCAAATACGCGTTTTTCGAATTTTTGCGTTTTTGACATTTTTGACCATTTTCAAAAAACCGGTTTTTGGCCATTTTGGCCCAAAAATGTGAATTTTGGGAAAATCGCAAAATGCCCGTTCTCGCTCGAAATTGAATCATTTTTAAAACGGATTTCGGCGTTTTCGATGAAAATTAGGGACAAACAAATCCCGCACAACCATTTTTGGAACAAAAAAAATTTTCGCCGAAAAAGTCAAAAAAAAAATATTTTTTTACAAAAAAGTTTGCAAAAATTTGAAAAAGTTTTTGACCCAATTTTTTGCAAAATTTTGAAAAACCACTATGCGCGTCAAATAGGCCCCAAAACGACAAATACGTGCCAATACGCGTTTTTCGAATTTTTGCGTTTTTGACATTTTTGACCATTTTCAAAAAAACCGGTTTTTGGCCATTTTGGCCCAAAAATGTGAATTTTGGGAAAATCGCAAAATGCCCGTTCTCGCTCGAAATTGAATCATTTTTAAAACGGATTTCGGCGTTTTCGATGAAATTAGGGACAAACAAATCCCGCACAACCATTTTTGGAACAAAAAAAATTTTCGCCGAAAAAGTCAAAAAAAAATATTTTTTTACAAAAAAGTTTGCAAAAATTTGAAAAAGTTTTTGACCCAATTTTTTGCAAAATTTTGAAAAACCACTATGCGCGTCAAATAGGCCCCAAAACGACAAATACGTGCCAAATACGCGTTTTTCGAATTTTTGCGTTTTTGACATTTTTGACCATTTTCAAAAAAACCGGTTTTTGGCCATTTTGGCCCAAAAATGTGAATTTTGGGAAAATCGCAAAATGCCCGTTCTCGCTCGAAATTGAATCATTTTTAAAACGGATTTCGGCGTTTTCGATGTAAATTAGGGACAAACAAATCCCGCACAACCATTTTTGGAACAAAAAAAATTTTCGCCGAAAAGTCAAAAAAAAAATATTTTTTTACAAAAAAGTTTGCAAAAATTTGAAAAAGTTTTTGACCCAATTTTTTGCAAAATTTTGAAAAACCACTATGCGCGTCAAATAGGCCCCAAAACGACAAATACGTGCCAAATACGCGTTTTTCGAATTTTTTGCGTTTTTGACATTTTTGACCATTTTCAAAAAAACCGGTTTTTGGCCATTTTGGCCCAAAAATGTGAATTTTGGGAAAATCGCAAATGCCCGTTCTCGCTCGAAATTCAATCATTTTTAAAACGGATTTCGGCGTTTTCGATGTAAATTAGGGACAAACAAATCCCGCACAACCATTTTTGGAACAAAAAAATTTTCGCCGAAAAAGTCAAAAAAAAATATTTTTTTACAAAAAAGTTTGCAAAAATTTGAAAAAGTTTTTGACCCAATTTTTTGCAAATTTTGAAAAACCACTATGCGCGTCAAATAGGCCCGAAAACGACAAATACGTGCCAAATACGCGTTTTTCGAATTTTTTGCGTTTTTGACATTTTTGACCATTTTCAAAAAAACCGGTTTTTGGCCATTTTGGCCCAAAAATGTGAATTTTGGGAAAATCGCAAAATGCCCGTTCTCGCTCGAAATTGAATCATTTTTAAAACGGATTTCGGCGTTTTCGATGAAATTAGGGACAAACAAATCCCGCACAACCATTTTTGGAACAAAAAAAATTTTCGCCGAAAAAGTCAAAAAAAAATATTTTTTTACAAAAAAGTTTGCAAAAATTTGAAAAAGTTTTTGACCCAATTTTTTGCAAAATTTTGAAAAACCACTATGCGCGTCAAATAGGCCCCAAAACGACAAATACGTGCCAAATACGCGTTTTTCGAATTTTTGCGTTTTTGACATTTTTGACCATTTTCAAAAAAACCGGTTTTTGGCCATTTTGGCCCAAAAATGTGAATTTTGGGAAAATCGCAAAATGCCCGTTCTCGCTCGAAATTGAATCATTTTTAAAACGGATTTCGGCGTTTTCGATGAAAATTAGGGACAAACAAATCCCGCACAACCATTTTTGGAACAAAAAAAATTTTCGCCGAAAAAGTCAAAAAAAAATATTTTTTTACAAAAAAAGTTTGCAAAAATTTGAAAAAGTTTTTGACCCAATTTTTTGCAAAATTTTGAAAAACCACTATGCGCGTCAAATAGGCCCCAAAACGACAAATACGTGCCAAATACGCGTTTTTCGAATTTTTGCGTTTTTGACATTTTTGACCATTTTCAAAAAAAACCGGTTTTTGGCCATTTTGGCCCAAAAATGTGAATTTTGGGAAAATCGCAAAATGCCCGTTCTCGCTCGAAATTGAATCATTTTTAAAACGGATTTCGGCGTTTTCGATGAAAATTAGGGACAAACAAATCCCGCACAACCATTTTTGGAACAAAAAAAATTTTCGCCGAAAAAGTCAAAAAAAAAATATTTTTTTACAAAAAAGTTTGCAAAAATTTGAAAAGTTTTTGACCCAATTTTTTGCAAAATTTTGAAAAAACCACTATGCGCGTCAAATAGGCCCCAAAACGACAAATACGTGCCAAATACGCGTTTTTCGAATTTTTGCGTTTTTGACATTTTTGACCATTTTCAAAAAAACCGGTTTTTGGCCATTTTGGCCCAAAAATGTGAATTTTGGGAAAATCGCAAAATGCCCGTTCTCGCTCGAAATTGAATCATTTTTAAAACGGATTTCGGCGTTTTCGATGAAATTAGGGACAAACAAATCCCGCACAACCATTTTTGGAACAAAAAAAAATTTTCGCCGAAAAGTCAAAAAAAAATATTTTTTTTACAAAAAGTTTGCAAAAATTTGAAAAAGTTTTTGACCCAATTTTTTGCAAAATTTTGAAAAACCACTATGCGCGTCAAATAGGCCCCAAAACGACAAATACGTGCCAAATACGCGTTTTTCGAATTTTTGCGTTTTTGACATTTTTGACCATTTTCAAAAAAACCGGTTTTTGGCCATTTTGGCCCAAAAATGTGAATTTTGGGGAAAATCGCAAAATGCCCGTTCTCGCTCGAAATTGAATCATTTTTAAACGGATTTCGGCGTTTTCGATGTAAATTAGGGACAAACAAATCCGCACAACCATTTTTGGAACAAAAAAATTTTCGCCGAAAAAGTCAAAAAAAAATATTTTTTTACAAAAAATTTGGCAAAAATTTGAAAAAGTTTTTGACCCCAATTTTTTGCAAAATTTTGAAAAACCACTATGCGCGTCAAATAGGCCCCAAAACGACAAATACGTGCCAAATACGCGTTTTCCGAATTTTTGCGTTTTTGACATTTTTGACCATTTTCAAAAAAAACCGGTTTTTGGCCATTTTGGCCCCAAAATGTGAATTTTGGGAAAATCGCAAAATGCCCGTTCTCGCTCGAAATTGAATCATTTTTAAAACGGATTTCGGCGTTTTCGATGAAAATTAGGGACAAACAAATCCCGCACAACCATTTTTTGGAACAAAAAAAATTTTCGCCGAAAAAGTCAAAAAAAAATTTTTTTTTACAAAAAATTTGCAAAAATTGAAAAAGTTTTTGACCCAATTTTTTGCAAAATTTTGAAAACCACTATGCGCGTCAAATAGGCCCAAAACGACAAATACGTGCCAAATACGCGTTTTTCGAATTTTTGCGTTTTTGACATTTTTGACCATTTTCAAAAAAAACCGGTTTTTGGCCATTTTGGCCCAAAAATGTGAATTTTGGGAAAATCGCAAAATGCCCGTTCTCGCTCGAAAATCATTTTTAAAACGGATTTCGGCGTTTTCGATGTAAATTAGGGACAAACAAATTTTTTTTGGAACAAAAAAAATTTTCGCCGAAAAAAGTCAAAAAAAATTTTTTTACAAAAAAAAAAATTTGAAAAAGTTTTTGACCCAATTTTTTGCAAAATTTGAAAAACCACTATGCGCGTCAAATAGGCCCCAAAACGACAAATACGTGCCAAATACGCGTTTTTCGAATTTTTGCGTTTTTGACATTTTTGACCATTTTCAAAAAAACCGGTTTTTGGCCATTTTGGCCCAAAAATGTGAATTTTGGGAAAATCGCAAATGCCCGTTCTCGCTCGAAATTGAATCATTTTTAAAACGGATTTCGGCGTTTTCGATGAAAATTAGGGACAAACAAATCCCGCACAACCATTTTTGGAACAAAAAAAATTTTCGCCGAAAAGTCAAAAAAAAATTTTTTTTACAAAAAAATTTGCAAAAATTTGAAAAAGTTTTTGACCCAATTTTTTGCAAAATTTTGAAAAACCACTATGCGCGTCAAATAGGCCCCAAAACGACAAATACGTGCCAAATACGCGTTTT
>NHOR01000357.1:0-28430 GCA_002287245.1 Trypanosoma congolense | reverse complement strand
GATGAAAGTTCCAAGCAAGATGGGCAAAAGCAGCATCACACACAAAAAACACGAAACAATCACAACTTCCACACGCACCACGTACTGCAGCTTTAAGATCCGCACCGCAGGACTCCCAGGAGTCCGAGCAACTAAATCCAGAAAACACCTCCGCACCACTGGCTACAATAGAGGAAACTAGCGGCACCCACATAATCCCATCATTTTCACGATTCCTCAATGCCCTCCTCCTTATCTAAAAACCATAATCAAAATCCCATTCTGCATTTCAAATGAAAAAGATACTCCACTACGTTATCACTCTCCTCTTTTCCCATCTTTTGTTTATGGAAGGCAGATAGGAACTAGAGGGGAGAGAGTGGGTACGGAGAGGGGGGGAACAGTTCTCAAAGTTATGGGAGGAGGGGGAGATATTTAGACCTGACGCCCTCTTTCATCCAGATTCCTTTCCATACCATGGGCTATCTCGTTCCTATTCCAATTTCTCCCCAACAATTCCCTGGGTTATAAAATATGTAAATTTTATTTCACTGATCAATTTTTTTTTGGATACACATGCTGGTGTAAAATTAGTATACAGCTAGAAATACATTCTCTCTTTATATTTTATTTTCGGGAGGGTAATCAAGGGATAAACAATGACAATAGTCATGTGTCCTCTAGAGGAAAATAAGTGGTGGAGATAAAAACGATCACCCGTTCCCACCACCATCCCATCTTCATTTCATAAAAGTGTTAGCATTCATCCTGACTATTCATCTACCAATCTTTCTCTCTCGATTTCATTTTCTTCTCACTATTTTTTTCTTTTTTCTAAATAGTCCAATAAGAAATTACAAGGCTATGCCGCACTGGTGGTTCACCCATGGTGGAATGTGGAACTTTTTCGCTTTTGGCCTGATTCTCATGGCGTTTCTATTTCTCGTGGTAATCCTATTTCGTGGAGGGATTCACTAAAACACTGAGGGACGTGATTCACAAAATTCTTCACACCCTTTCCTAGGAAGGCGGGCCATCGAGAAAAGGGTATGACAGGGTAATTATTTTTGGGAACCCCGATGATTTTTGAAAATGACTCTTTTTTGGGATTATCTCTGGGGGAGAGCGTGGTCACGTGTTCTCTAAGGGGAGTTGATTTGAGGAGGAGAGTGGGTGAGGGAGAGGGAGAAACAGTTCTTCAAGTAATGAGTGGGGGATAGTTAGTCCCTATCGCTTGTTAATCCCTCACGGTTATTATCCCATCCCCCCCAAATGCATTCCCGATGATTGTCCCTTAGGGTTAGTTTGAGGAAAATTGTTTCTCGATGAGAATGAACTTATCGAAGGTGATCGTTGATCACTGAAAAATGAGGGAAATGTGTTGGGGGAAGGGGAGTGGGAGTGTGTGGGCCATATATGTATGTCATGGGACTACTGTTTTGTGGTGAGTTGTTACTGTTCAGTGAACCTCTGATGAGAAGCCGCTCTCTCTCTATAAAATGGCAAGTTCTCTCCATTGAATATTCGTCAATAGTTAATTTGTCTAAGAAAAAGGAACAGGCTTAAAGAGAGAATATTCAACCATGTCCAACAACCTTCAGAGGACAACATGTCGGATGATAGCATATCAGTGGATGAGGGAAGCTTTTGGGATGATGGTGACAGCATCATAAGTGACGAGCCTGTGGAGGATACTGACGATGACAGTGTGTCCCTCTTCTCGATCAATCTAAGGATGTACGCGGATATCTTGGAAAGGCTCTTCCCACTGTGGAGGATTAACGATTTCAGGGAGGAGGCGTGAGGGGTAGTAAATATTGGAGGGGAATGGCATTTGACGGGAGAGTTTTAAGACAGTATGTGATAGCAGTTGTCCATGGAATGTGGCTTTCATTATTGAGTGATGGTTGTTAATGGACTCACTGTTATTGAGTCACTCTTGCAATTGGATTGACAGATCTCTCCTCAATTTCTCTTCTACGGGAACAATTTGTTTGTTAAAAATGAGGAACACAATAAAATATAATTTGTTTTTTTTCTGGATTTGTTTTCAGCGATTTTGTGGTATGGGATAAATGAGATAGGTGTGATTTGTGGTTGGTGAGTTGTATTGTTCCATGGAGGTGTGATGGGTTTGTATGAGTGACAAATATTTCTTGATCTTTTTTCATGTCGTGTTGTGTATATTCGCGATATAGTAGAGAATGATAAAGTTTTTGATGATTTCGGTGATTATGATTATGATGACTATGTGGGTGGTGGCCAATAGTGATGGGAAAGATCATAACCGAGAGGAGAGCAATGTACTGTGTGATTTGCTAAAAGTATCCGTCAGAAAATGGAGAGAGGTGAATGCTAGGAATCCGGAAGATCCTCTGAAGAGAGCGTTGAGAAAGACGCTTTTTGGAAGCGAAAGTAGTGAAGGTACTGTAGAAAGTTTGAAAGGCCAATGGCACACCGCTGACGAGGAGGTGAAGGATGGCATTTTAGCTCGCTATCACTGGTGTGGGGAACGGCTTTCAGGAGAGGAGTTAGTCGCGAAGAAAGCACCGCGTCGGCCGGGTCACTCGGCTCCTCATGATTTGGTTTGCCTGTGCACGGTGGGAAAGGGCGGGTGGCCTTTCAGTAGAAATGATGGTAGTAACACTGGCAAAGACAAGCTGTGCGGACAAGATAAAACAACTTTGGCACACACGAATGAAGGGTGGGGTACAACTGGAGAAGAAAAGGGAAAAGATCAAATAGATGCTACGTGGAAAAAAGTAGTAACACCATGCCTTCAGGATGGAAATGCTCAGACAGGGAATCTGAAAGACGCACTGCAGAGATTTAAATCAAAAATTGAAAACAAGACGCAACAACAATACGGAAATAGGTACCAGTTAGGTGAGGGTAAAAGTGACGATTTCCGTGCAGCGGAAACGAGAGGATCTGCGTTATGTACTACAACACTACGGGATCCAAGTATACCATGCCATGGTGGGTGGACTTAGAAGACGCCGTAAACAACGAGGATAAACAATCAGACGAAAAGAAGAGAGAAGAGCAAGAAACAAAAAAAGATGTAAAAAAGCAGAAAGAATCGAATAAGCAAGAAACCTTGCAATCCCCACAAACACCCCGCACCGTCGCTTTAAGATCTGCACCGCAGGACTCCCAAGACAGCGAGCAGGAGAGCAGGGAAAATCTATCCAACACAATAGCAACACCAGAGGACACAAGCAGCACATCCATAATCCCGCCATCCTCATGGCTCCTCAGTGCCCTCCTCTTTATCTAAAAAACTATAATCAAAAATCCCATTCTGCATCCCAAATGAGAAAGATACTCCACTACATTATCATTCTCTTCTATTCCCATCTTTTGTTTAAGGAAGGTAAATAACGAACTGCAGGGGAGGTGAGTTGGTTGGGGAGGAGGGAACAGTCCTCAAAGTTATGGGAGGGGAGGGGGATAGTTAGACCATCACGCTTTCCAGCTGATGTATATTTCACCCGATGCTCTAACCCTAACCCTAACCCTAACCCCACCCCCACTCGACAGGAAGACCCTCACGCTTGTTAGACCCTCTCGCTCATAATCCCGTATTCCACCATGGGGTATCTCGTTCCTATTCCACTTTCTCCCCAACAATTACATGGGTTATAAAACATGCAAATTCCATTCTCAAGAGCAAGTTTCTTTTCGTAAACACATGCTGGTGTAAAATTAGTATTCAGCTAGAAATGCACTCTCTCTTTATATTTTATTTTCTGGGAGGGTTAGGGGAACTTGTTTGTCGATAGTAGTTCATTTATGGAGGAGAGTAGGTTGGGGAGATAAAACGAGTACCAAGATACCCACCACCATCCCATCTTCATTTCCTAAAACGGTTAGCATCCATGCTGGCTACTCATCTACCAATCTTTCTCTCTGGATTTTATTTTCTTCCCACTTTTCTTTTTGTTAAGAAACCCCAACAAGAAATTACAAGGCTATGCCGCGCTGGTGGTTCTCCCATGGAGGAATGTGGAACTTTTTCGCTTTTGGTCTGATAGTTGTCGCGTTTGCATTTCTCGTGGTGATCTTATTTCGGGGAGGGATTCACTAAAACACCGTGGGACCCTATACAAAAAATTCTTTACCCCTCTCTAGGAAGGCGGGCATCGAGAAAAGGTCTCCCAGGGAAGTTGTTTCTTGTGAATCCCGATGATTTTTGGAAATGACTCTTTTTGAGATTATCTCTGGAGGAGAGCGTGGTCAGGTGTTATGTGACAGGAGTTGAGTGGAAGCGGGGAGTGTGGTACTAGTGGCGAGAGGGTTAGGGGAATAAGAAGGCTTGATCGCTTATCCAGTTCCTCTCGATCCTTATTTCATCTATCTCCGAGTTACTCCACCTGATTGTGTTTTAGGGTTAGTTGAGGAAGGTGATGGACCCATGAAAATGAACAATTTTCGATGTAGGGTGGTTTTACCATCACCTGGTAATGGGGGAAGTAAAAAATGTGTGAGGGGAAGTTTAGGGGAGAGATGATCTTTGGTTGCTGAGTTGTGTTTGTGTAGGATGGTGTCTTGGTTCTTCATAGATGGGATATATTTCTTTCTCTTTCTCCTTTGAATAAGTTTTGTAGTGTGGGAATAAAAGAAAATGGGAAATGTGCTCATGGCCAAACTGGTTTTGGCTATGTTCATGCGTATAAATGGGGTAAGTGGGGGTGATGTTTCGGATTATAACGAGGGGCATAATTTTAATGGAGCAGAGTATGATGCCCTCTGCGATGTTTTCCAGGCGTCTTTAGACTTGTGGAATGCATCAAGGAAGTCGGCATTGAAGCTTGGTGGTGGACTAGAGAATGCTCTTGGCCAAGCCATTTTTGGACGTACAAGTGGAGGAAATATCGAAGGTTTGAAAGATACATTGCCGCAAGAGTATAGGAACCCTGAAAGGCGGCAGTACAGGTGCGGTAGCTGCAATCACCATAAAGGAACATATCCAGGAAAGTCCATCCTCCATGACCTCATGTGTCTCTGCACGCCTGGGAAGGATGCCGATCCATTCTATGGCTTTGGCTTGTTCTCCTACTCGGAAACCGGGTTCAAGCTGTGTGGAAAAGGAAGGGAAGATATGGTAAACAATCACCATGACGGGTGGTATGAAGATGAGAAAAAGCGGGTGGCAAGAGGTTTAGAGAAGCCATGGAAAACGGTCGTGATGGGGTGCGTCAACAGCTGGAAAAAAAAAGGTGGAGCAGTATGTCAGACTCTGGAGGAAAAACTCAAAATATTGATTGAAGCCATGACAAAGTTCGGAAAAAAGCTATTTAAAGATGGAAATAGATGGGATAAGCTTGGTGGAATGAAGGAATATCACACAGAGAGCGACGGCAGAGATGAGAAAAGCATACACGTGCGGTACCGTCTCTGCCAGAAAAAAAAGAAACCATGGTGGAGAAAATTACAGGAAGTCCTTGGCAAATCGCAAATACAGCTCCTCATAGATCCCTCAGCCGTCACACAAGCAAAACAACCGGACCAAGACTTAGAGGGAGAGGAGGAAATATTAGAGGAACCGTGGGAGAGGGACATGGACTCAGGGGTGGGTACTTCATCGAAAGCAAGTTCCTCCACAACAGCAGGCAGCGACGGCATCGCCACCCAAACCCAAGGGTTCAACAATGGCTCCAACAGCACCATGGGCATGCTCAACACATCAGCACCTGGAAACAGCTCTCACCCCCGTTTCGAGTACCTTCGGAGCGGCACCCTAATAACAAAGCCACTGTGGTTCCTCAGTGCTGTCTTCTTTTTCTAAGAAAACCCTCTCCCAAAACAAAACTGTTCTCCCAATAAGTAATACTCCCCTCTACATTATCCTCCTTTCCCACACCTTCCAACCCATCTAGCTATAAAAGCTCAATAACAAATGACTATGGAAAACACTCAAGAAAACAATCCGATAACAACTCCGTTGACCATGGAGAGTACAGTGGAGTCTATCCTGGAGAGGGCCCGGGAGGACTGGGGTGCAATGAATGCGTGGAAGTTTTTCAATATTTACTACGGCAGGCCGTACGGCATGCACCGCCACCCGTCCGTGACCATGAAGCAGTATCTTGAAAGTCCGGAGAAGTTTATCCACGATCCAGCCAAACGGGAGTATATCCAACTCGGCCTGAACCTCAAGCGCGCCCTCATGCAGAAGCACCTCCAACGTGACCTGGACAAACTGCACGAGGCCAAGGTGGTTTTGCTGAAAGACTGGTCGAGCTACAGGGAAGCCGTGGACCTCCAGCCGATAACGCGCACGGTCCTAGCCAACGCCTTCGTCCATGCGTTCCAAGATAATCCAACAAAGGGGATTCTCAAGAAGAAAGTCAACCAGTAGATATAAGGAAAGGAATGGAATAAGGTTTGCCTGTGAGCTTTGGTGTTTTCTAAATAGCCTTAGTGGTATCATCATCATACATCCCCCTTTTTCTACTATTTTGAGTTTCCTTCCCCCAATAATCCCCCTAACCCATTCCTTTCTCCCAAAAAGTCAAGATGTCCGGCAAACCCTCCCCTGAAGGCATGGCCAAGGATAACACCCCATGGAGCATGGAAAAAGATGTGGTGGAAGTACTGTTAAAAAACCTTGGAGACCCAAAGAAGATCAGCCTGTACCCCTTTCTGCAGCCCGCCTATCCATGGATGCCTCGGTACACTTCTCGGTACAGTATACGAGATTTCGCCCGGAACCCGTGGCGATGCGTGGGAAACCCCGAGGGACGGGAAAAAGTATGGCAAGAGTTCCCCCGCTTGTTATGGCAATTTCGCGTGCTGGCGTTGAAGTTGACCTATTATGCAGGATCAGTGGAAGGTTGGGGGCCACGGGAATGGGAGGTGTGGCGGGAGTTTCTCAAGCTGGATGAGACGGACCCGGATATCATGGAGGGGATGGTATGGGCAGTGTGTAAAATGCCGCCGCAAACCCGTGGGTTCCTGGAAGCGCCGTACCCGATTGGATACCCCGGGCCCCTTCCCATGCCTCACCTCCAAGAACCTGGTACCTCTTTATAGAAATATTCGTTCTCCAAGAACTTGTTTGTTTTATTATGTGTTTTGTGTGTAATAATAATTGGGTTGGAATGAATTACTCTCCTGTTTTTTCTTTGAGAAGGGTTACAAGGAAAAGATGATGAAATATTTGATGTTGATGGTGGTCATGGGAGGCTGGGTGAGAGAGGGGAGAGTGATGGGTACTGCCGAAGTCTCTGTGAATGAAGGCGACAACAGTGAATACTTTTCACTTCTCTGCCGGATCTATAACGTGGCCCAACATCCTCCGATCAAGCCTGTGCACACGAAGGAGTACCAGAAAATGGTCGATGATATCAACGCGCTCAGTGCTGCGGCCAACGGGAAAGAAAGAGTCAACACCCAAAGCGAAGAGACAAAGTCCGCTCAAACACAACTCGTTGGTGTCACTCGAGAGGCCCACAAACTTTTGGAGGAAATTAAAAGAGAGAATCCAGAAGGAGAAGTGGAAAGGGCAAGGCATACACTTCACCAAGTCATTTTTGGTGAGAATGGAAAGGAGGGGGATCTATACCACGGAGCGTTAAGGGGAGTAGAAAGCAATCGCCCAAAGGCTTGTGGAAGCAAAGGAGAAAAAGGAGAGAGTGCCGGCAAGAACCTCGTTTTAGATTTTTTCTGCCTTTGTGCACAGCCTAAATTTGGTGACGAAGGAGTGGACAAGGTATGCGGGGTGAGTATTGGTAAGGGTGACAACGCAGGTTGGGGAGGGAAACTGGACTCTGCAGATACCATGTGGAATGAAGTGAAAGACGGGTGCGAAAAGTATAGACAGCAGAGTGTGTCATCAACACAAGGCGGACACTTTCTTTACCGCGAGTTTTTGGATAAGGTGATCGCTGGAGGGAATGTTAAGGTCAATAACTCAAAAAAAGTGCAAAAACGTGGGATGCTTGGGACCGCTGTGGAAGATACAGTAAAAAGCTCCTTCAACTGCAACGGAAAAAAAGAAGTCACCACTAGCGCCAGCAGAGAAAAAGTTGGCAGCGGAAGTTGTGTCTACTATGGCGAGAAAAATCAGGAAGAAAACATTAAGTGGCTCAGTCAATTCAAAGACGGCCTCCAACTCATCGACAAAATTAATACCGAAACAGCCTCATGGCAGCATCAGCTCACCACACTCCTCAACCGCGCCCGAGAGTTGTATGAGAAGGTCAAGGCAAATACACAAATAGAAGAGGTTGACACGGATGATTCCCCACTGGCACAAAACCCAAACCCAGACGAAAACGAGAATGCCGACAGTGCCACGTGGAGCCAGCGTCACAGCCTCCTGGCATGGGCGCTGCTCTTACAATAAGAGAAATTAGAGAAAAACAATAACACTCCAATAACATAACCAACTACATCATGATGCAACAGAATTCCTAAACTATAACAAAAACGTGACCTCAGTGATGTCTTCTTTTCTCCACCCCTTTCTCTTCTCTCCCTCTAGGAAAGCGGTAATTCAGATTCTTTATGTCATTGTATACCATCACCTCCCCAAGGACAAGTCCCTGGAGCATGGAACGAGATGTCGCGGAAGTGTTGTTGGAAGGCGTCACGTCCCCGGATAGAATCAACCTTTACTGGTTTCTGAGACCCGTGTTAGCCGGCCTCACGGTGGACCTAGTTTGTTTCACCCTTTGTGATTTTCTAAGAAACCCCCGACACTGCATACCCGAAGCCAATGTGTGTGACAGCTTGTGGCAGTACCTTCCCTATCTGTTGTGGAAATTCAGAATGTCTGCCCGTCCGCTCGTAAAACATTTTGGGCCCACAGAAACATGGGGGAAGTGGCACTGGGATTCGTGGAAAATTTACTATGATATGGATGAAACGCCCCTGGAAGCCATCGACGAGGAGATATGGAGAAGGTGTCGGAGGCCACCACCTGTACCTCAGTATCAACCCTACCAGGGTGTGGTTTTGGTAGGAGCGACTGCTTCTTTCATCCAAGTCCCGTATTCCACCATGGGCTATCTCGTTCCTTTCCCACTTTCCCCCCGACCATGGCCATATTTATAAAACATGTAAATTTTATTTCATGATCAATTTTTTTGGAAAATGATGGATAGTTAGAAATACATTCTCTCTTTTTATTTTATTTTCGGGAAGGGTGATCAAGGGAAAAAACAATGATAATCGCGCCTGACCTTTGGAGGGAGAATAAGCGTGAGAGATAAAACGATCACCCGTGCCCACCACCATCCCATCTTCATTTCCTAAAACGGTTAGCATCCATGCTGGCTATTCATCTACCAATATTTGTTTCTCGATTTTATTTTCTGCTCACTTCCCTTTTTGTTAAATTGTCCAACAAGGAATTACAAGTTATGCCCCGCTTATGGTTCACCCATGGTGGAATGTGGAACTTTGTCGCTTTGCCCTCATAGTTGTCGCGTTTGCATTACTCGTGGTGATCTTATTTCGGGGAGGGCTGCACTAAAACACCGTGGGACGCTATACAAAAAATTCTTCACACCCTTTCCCTAGCGAATGCGGGCCATCGAGAAAAAGGTCTCACAGGGGAGATACTTTTTTGTGAATCCCGATGATTGGTGAAAATGACTCTTTTTGAAGCTATCTCGGGGGGAGAGTGTGGTCACGTGTGATGCGAGAGGGGTTCAGTGGAGGAGGGGAGTGGTCCAATATGTTTGTGAGGGGGGATAGTTAGTCCCTCTCGCTTTTCAGCTGATATATATTTTACCAGATGCTTCAACCCTAACCCTAACCCCCCACCCCCACTCGACAGGAAGACCCTTTCGCTTGTTAGACCCTTACGCCTGTTGGACCCTTTCGCTTGTTGGACTCTTACGCTTGTTGGACCCTTACGCTTGTTGGACCCTTACGCTTGTTGGACCCTTTCGCTTGTTAGACCCTTTCGCTTGTTGGACCCTTACTCTTGTTGGACCCTTTCGCTTGTTGGACCCTTACGCTTGTTGGACCCTAACGCTTGTTGGACCCTTACGCTTGTTGGACCCTTACGCTTGTTGGACCCTAACGCTTGTTGGACCCTTTCGCTTGTTGGACCCTCTCGCTCATAATGCCGTATCCCACTGTAGTCTATCTCGTTCCTATCCCAATTTCCCCCCGACCATGGCCTGGGTAATTTAAACATGCAAATTTCATTTCCATGAGCAATTTTTTTCAAGCAAACACGCTGGTGTAAAGTGAGTATACCGTTAGAAATACATTCTCTCTTTATATTTTATTTTCGGGAAGGGGAATCAAGGGAAAAAACAATGATAATGGCGCGTGTCCTTTTAGAGGGAGAATAAGTGGGGAGATATAACGATCACCCGTGCCCACAACCATCCCATCTTCATTTCATAAAACGGTTATCATGCATCCATGCTGGCTATTCATCTACAAATCTTCCTCTCTCTCCAGATCCCATTTTCTTCACACTTCTCTTTTTTGTTAAGAAACCCCAACAAGGAGTTACAAGTGATGCCGCACTGGTGGTTCACTAATGGTGGAATGTGGAACTTTTTCGCTTTTGGTCTGATAGTTGTCGCGTTTGTATTTCTCGTGGTGATCTTATGTCGGGGAGGGCTTCACTAAAATAGTGGGGGACGTGATACAAAAAATTCTTCACAGCCTTTCTCTATGGAACGCAGGCCATCGAGAAAAGGTCTGCGAGGGAAGTTGCTTTTGTGATTCCCGATGATTGGTGAAAATGATTCTTTCTGAGATTATCTCTGGAGGACAGCGTGGTCACGTGTTATGCGAGGGGAGTTGAGTGGAGGGGGAGAACAGTTCTTCAAGTAATGAGTGGGGGATAGTTAGACCCTCTCGCTCTTCAGCTAGTGTATATTTCACCAGATGCCTCAACCCTAACCCTAACCCCCCACCCCCACTGGACAGGAAGACCCTCTCGCTTGTTAGACCCTCTCGCTTGTTAGTCCCTCTCGCTTTCCAGCTAGTGTACATTTCACCAGATGCTTCAACCCTAACCCCAACCCTAACCCCCACCCCCACTGGACAGGCAGACCCTTACGCTCGTTGGACCCTTACGCTTGTTAGACCCTTTCGCTTGTTGGACCCTTTCGCTTGTTGGACCCTTACGCTTGTTGGACCCTTTCGCTTGTTGGACCCTTACGCTTGTTAGTCCCTCTCGCTTTCCAGCTGATGTATATTTCACCCGATGCTTCAACCCTAACCCTAACCCTAACCCCCACCCCCACTGGACAGGCAGACCCTTACGCTCGTTGGACCCTTACGCTTGTTGGACCCTTACGCTTGTTAGACCCTTACGCTTGTTGGACCCTCTCGCTCATAATGCCGTATTCTACTGTAGGCTATCTCGTTCCTATTCCAATTTCCCCCCGACCATGGCCTGGGATACGAAACATGTAAATTCCATTCTCATGAGCTAGTTGTTTTCAAAACGTGCTCGTGTAAAATCAGTACACAGCTAGAAATACATTCTCTCTTTATATTTTATTTTCGGGAAGGTAATCAAGGGAAAAAAACATAATGGCCATGGTCCTCTGCTAGGGGAATAAGTGGTGGATACAAAACGAGTTCCAGGATACCCACCACCATCTTCATTTCCTAAAAGTGTTAGCATCCGTTCTGGCTGTTCATCTACCAATCTTCCTCTCTGGATTTTATTTTCTGCTCACTTTTCTTTTTGTTGAGAAACCCCCACAAGGAAGTGGAAGTGATGCCCCGCTGGTGGTTCACCCATGGTGGAGTGTGGAACTTTTTCGCTTTTGGTCTGATTCTCATGGCGTTTCTATTTCTAGTGGTGATCTTATTTCGGGGAGGGATTTACTAGGACAGCGGGGGACAAAAAATTCTTCACCCCTTTCCCTAGGAAGGCGGGTCATCGAGGAAAATTTTTCGAGGGAAGATTTTTTGGGAATCCCGATGATTGGTGAAAATGACTCTTTTTGAGGTTATCTCTGGAATAGAGCGTGGTGAAGTGTCCTCAGAGGGGAGTTGAGTGGAGGGGGAGAACAGTTCTTCAAGTAATGAGAGTGGGATAGATAGACCCTATCTCTCATAATTCTATCCACCCCCAAATGCATTTCCCGATGATTTTCCCTTAGGGTTAGTTTGAGAGAAATTATTATTCTTAATGAGAACAAACTTATCGAATGTGATCATTGATCACCGATGAATGAGGGAAAGTGTGTTGGGGGGAGAAGGGGAGAGGGAGAGGGGTGAGCCATGTTTTCATGTCAACTGGATTCGATTTTGTAATGAGTGGTGACTGTGCAGTGATCCTCTGATAATACACAGGCCTCTCTTATAATAGTGCATTTCTCTCTCAGTGAATATTCCTTAAAAGTTCATTTTTCTCAAAACAGTAAACAGGCTTAAGGAAATAATATTCACCATGTCCAACAACATTGAGAGGGACAACATGTCGGATGAAAGCTGGTCAGCCGAGGAGGAGAGCTTTTGGGGGGATGGGGAGAGCGTCATAAGTGAAGAGCCTGTGGAGGAGCCTGTGGAGGACAGTGTATCCCTCTTCTCGATCAATCTTCGGAAGTACGCGGATATCTTGGAAAGGCATTTCCCCCTGTCGAGGATTAACGATTTCAGGGAGGAGGAGTGAGGGCAGTAAGCATTGATGCGGGGATGGCAGTCGAGGGGAAAGTTATAAGACAAGATGTTAAAGCACACACATGGGATGGAATATGGTTTTCATCAAGGAGTGATGCTTGGTTATGGATCAAATACTGTGGGAACAAACTCTCTCCGAGATGACAGGTACTCATAACTAATAATGCTCTTCTCTGGAAGAAATGTTTGGGATAAGAATTATTAAAACTATGAACGGGACTTATTTTGGTTATTTGGGTGATTCATTTTTAGTTGTGGGATTGTTCTGAATAATTGTGTGGAACAGGTGATTGTTTATGTGCGAGGTGTGTTTTGCATGGTTTTTCCCTTTTCATTGATTAGTGTTATTGTTTTGAAAGTTGAGGAGAAGGTAGGGATGATGGGGATGATGGTGAAGTTTTGGATGATTATCATTGTGTCCATGTGGGTGAGTGCGAATGTGGAGGGGACTGATCATAATCAGGAAGCACACAAGGCACTCTGCGATTTGCTGAATGCGGCAGTGAGAATGTGGGGAAGCAATGGAGAGAGTCTTACTGAACCACTGAAGAGTGCCTTAAAACGCACCATTTTTGGGACCAACGGTGTTGAGAATCTTGAAGGTTTAAGAAGCGCTTTGCCTAAGGTATATGACGAAGTGTTGAAAATACTTGGGTCACGCAGCTTTTCATGCGGACAGAGGCTCGCGGGACAGGCTAGCTCCGGCGGTGTAAAACACGAACGGTGGTCGGGTTACTCTGCTTCTCACGACCTAGTTTGTCTGTGTACTGTGGGCCCTGATGGGTATCCATTGAAGGACGGCAGAGTTGAGAAATTGTGCGGGAAAACACCGGGTGAATTGGGTGGAGGAAATGAGAAAAAGGGGTGGAGTGGTAAAGATACTGGAAAACAACAAATGCAAGCCACCTGGACTAATATCATCAGAGAGTGCTTGAAAGGAGATGGGACAGGGACTAACTTGCTAGAAGCTCTGAAAGTTTTCACAAATACACTGAAACTCGCGCCAGAGAGTGACAAATATGGAAAAAGATACCTCCTGGGGGAAAGCAGCACTAGTGACTACCCGTGCAATGGAATCGACCAAGTTTGTGTCATGTATTACAACGAGTCAGATACCACAAAACACAAACACCCAATGCCATGGTGGAAGTACTTGGCAGACGCCCTTAAGATAGAGGAAGAAAGAGAAAAACAAAAAAAACAAGAAGAGGAAAAACAAAAAAACAATGAGAAAAATAAACAAAAAGAGCAAAACCAAGAACGCTCTCAGACACAACATACGCCCCGCACAGCCGCATTGAAAGCAACAAAAGAGGACCCCACAGACACCGAACAAGAAAACATAGAAAATCAATCCACCACAATAGCAACACTAGAGGAGACAAGCGGCACACTCCTAATCCCTCCATATTCATGGATTCTCAGTGCCACCCTCTTGATCTAAAACACTAACTGAGAACTACTATTCTGCATCCCAAATGAGAAAGCTGCTCCGCTACGTTATCCTTCTCCTCTTTTCCAATCTCTCGTTTACGAAGGAAGATAAGGAACTGGAGGGGAGAAGTGTCGGTGAGGGGAGGGGGTAGGGTATAGGTCGTTCTCCAAGTAATGAGAGTGGGACAGTTAGACCCTCTCGCTCATATTTCCTTCCCCCCCAAATGCATTTCCCGATGATTGCTCCTTAGGGTTAGTTTGAGAGAAATTATTATTCTTAATGAGAACAAACTTATTGAAGGTGATCGTTGATCACCGATGAATGAGGGAAGTGTGTTGGTGGGGGGAGAAGGGGAGTGTGGGAGTGTGGGAGTGTGGGCCGTATATGTATGTCGTGGGAATTTGATTTTGTTATGAGTGATGGCTGCTCAGTGATCCTCTATCATTGTACCACTCCCTCTTATAGGAGTGTAATTTTCTCCCCCATTGAATATTCCTCAACAGTTAATTTTCTCAAAATAGGGTAAGGGTTAAAGAGAGAATATTCAAGCATGCCGGCAAGTATTTCAGGGGACAACATGTCGGATGACAGCTGGTCAGTGGATGAGGGAAGCTTTTGGGATGATGGTGAAAGCAGTATCATAAGTGACGACTCTCTGCAGGATACTGACGATGACACTGTATCCCTCTTCTCCATCAATCTAAGGAAGTACGCGGATATATTGGAAAGGCTATTCCCCCTGTCGAGGATTAACGATTTCAGGGAGGAGGAGGAGTGAGGGGCAAGAAACATTTGAGGGGGAATGGCATCTGGTATGGAGTTTTTAAGAATGCTTGCAATAACAGTTGTCCATGGAATATGGTTTCCGCTATTGATATATGGGTTATCATGGACTCTCTGTTCTTGAACTACTCTCGGTCTGACATGACAAGTACTCTTCCGACGGAATATTCTTCTTGGGTACTAGTTCGTAATTTAACAATGGCAATGGAAATGAACGTGATTTTTTCGATATTATTGTGAGGAATTGGTTTTGGGGAAATTGTGGTGAAAGATGGTGGAGTATGATTTTTGGTCTTTGGTTTTGTGCCACTTTTATTTGTGCATGGTGGCGTAGTGGTGCATGATTTCATGAAATTTTTCTTACTCTTTGGTTTGATTCTGTTGTAATATAGGGAAATAGGGTAGAATGAAGATGTTGAAGATTTGGATGGTGATGGTTGTTTTTGGTGTGCCTGCGAGTGCTGATGGGGAGGATCATAATCACGAGGCACACAAGGCCCTCTGCGATTTGATGATGGCGGCTGTGGGAAAATGGGGAACCAGTGGAGAAGGTCTCTCGGAGCCAATGAAGAAGGCTTTGGGAAGAACTCTTTTTGGAAATGAGGATGGAGGAAAAGTGGATGATTTAAAAGAATTTCCAGAGGACTACAAAAAAGATGATGCAGACCGTGGTACCTTTTGTGGACAGCTGTATTATGATGATCTGCAGCCATTACGTTGGTCCGGCCATTCGGGACCACACGACATGGTTTGTCTGTGTACAACTGGGGAAAGGGGTTGGCCTTTTGGTGATTCCAGTAAAACTGGAATTAAAAAGCTATGTGGGCAGACTTCCGATGCTTTGGGTGGCGGAACCGAAGGGTGGAGGAAATTAAGTTGGTGGGGAGATCGCGCTGGAGGAAAGGACCCACTAACTTCAACCTGGGAGAATGTCACCGTACCATGCTTAGAAGGCGTCGGGAATGGTGAAACATTAAAAGAAAACTTGGAAAAATTTATGAAACAATTAAAGCCAACTACAAGTCAAGTGTACCCAAGTAGGAGGCAATTCGGGGAAGGCACACCTGACGACTGGTCTGCGTGCACGGGTTCGAATACTACTGGAGTCTGCGTCATGTACTATCCAAACATGCCCCCTAAACCCTGGTATATACAACTTCAAAACGCCATTCCAGAAGAAGAAAAGTTCCAAGAAGAAAAAAGACGCGAAGAAGAAAAGCGCAAACAGAAAGATCGCGAACAAAAAGCTGATGAACCACACGCAGAAGCCTTAACTTCTCCACAGACAACCGCTCATAACACTGAGAAAAACAGCACACACACCTTCCGCGAAGCAATCCGAAAATACAACCTAACCAGCGGCACACCCATATCCCAGCCATCCTCATGGCTCCTCAGTGTCGCTATTCTAATCTAAAAAAACATCCTCCAATACTAATACACTTAACCACACACAATCCATAAATATGACTCCCCTCCCTACTATCCTATCTTTCCTTCTCCCCTACCCATCCCTTCTCCCAAAGAGTCAAGATTTCTGGAAAACCCTCCCCTGAAGGCATGGCCCAACAAGATAACACCCCATGGAGCATGGAAAAAGATGTGGTGGAAGTACTCTTGAAAGGTCTTGGAGACCCAAAGAAAATCAGCCTGTACCCTTTCCTTCAGCCCGCCTATCCATGGATGCCTCGGTACACTTCTCGGTACAGTTTGATCGATTTCGCCCGGAACCCGTGGCGATGCGTGGGAGACCCCGAGGGACGGGAAAAAATATGGCAAGAGTTTCCCCGCTTGTTATGGCAATTTAGAGTGCTGGCGTTGAAGTTGACCTATTATGCAGGATCAGTGGAAGGTTGGGGGCCACGGGAATGGGAGGTGTGGCGGGAGTTTCTCAAGCTGGATGAGACGGACCCGGATATCATGGAGGGGATGGTATGGGCAGTCTGTAAAATGCCGCCGCAAACCCGTGGGTTCCTGGAAGCGCCGTACCCGATTGGATACCCCGGGCCCCTTCCCATGCCTCACCTCCAAGAACCTGGTACCTCTTTATAGAAATATTCGTTCTCCAAGAACTTGTTTGTTTTATTATGTGTTTTGTGTGTAATAATAATTGGGTTGGAATGAATTACTCTCCTGTTTTTTCTTTGAGAAGGGTTATAAGGAAAAGATGATGAAATATTTGATGTTGATGGTGGTCATGGGAGGCTGGGTGAGAGAGGGGAGAGTGATGGGTACTGCCGAAGTCTCTGTGAATGAAGGCGACAACAGTGAATACTTTTCACTTCTCTGCCGGATCTATAACGTGGCCCAACATCCTCCGATCAAGCCTGTGCACACGAAGGAGTACCAGAAAATGGTCGATGATATCAACGCGCTCAGTGCTGCGGCCAACGGGAAAGAAAGAGTCAACACCCAAAGCGAAGAGACAAAGTCCGCTCAAACACAACTCGTTGGTGTCACTCGAGAGGCCCACAAACTTTTGGAGGAAATTAAAAGAGAGAATCCAGAAGGAGAAGTGGAAAGGGCAAGGCATACACTTCACCAAGTCATTTTTGGTGAGAATGGAAAGGAGGGGGATCTATACCACGGAGCGTTAAGGGGAGTAGAAAGCAATCGCCCAAAGGCTTGTGGAAGCAAAGGAGAAAAAGGAGAGAGTGCTGGCAAGAACCTCGTTTTAGATTTTTTCTGCCTTTGTGCACAGCCTAAATTTGGTGACGAAGGAGTGGACAAGGTATGCGGGGTGAGTATTGGTAAGGGTGACAACGCAGGTTGGGGAGGGAAACTGGACTCTGCAGATACCATGTGGAATGAAGTGAAAGACGGGTGCGAAAAGTATAGACAGCAGAGTGTGTCATCAACACAAGGCGGACACTTTCTTTACCGCGAGTTTTTGGATAAGGTGATCGCTGGAGGGAATGTTAAGGTCAATAACTCAAAAAAAGTGCAAAAACGTGGGATGCTTGGGACCGCTGTGGAAGATACAGTAAAAAGCTCCTTCAACTGCAACGGAAAAAAAGAAGTCACCACTAGCGCCAGCAGAGAAAAAGTTGGCAGCGGAAGTTGTGTCTACTATGGCGAGAAAAATCAGGAAGAAAACATTAAGTGGCTCAGTCAATTCAAAGACGGCCTCCAACTCATCGACAAAATTAATACCGAAACAGCCTCATGGCAGCATCAGCTCACCACACTCCTCAACCGCGCCCGAGAGTTGTATGAGAAGGTCAAGGCAAATACACAAATAGAAGAGGTTGACACGGATGATTCCCCACTGGCACAAAACCCAAACCCAGACGAAAACGAGAATGCCGACAGTGCCACGTGGAGCCAGCGTCACAGCCTCCTGGCATGGGCGCTGCTCTTACAATAAGAGAAATTAGAGAAAAACAATAACACTCCAATAACATAACCAACTACATCATGATGCAACAGAATTCCTAAACTATAACAAAAACGTGACCTCAGTGATGTCTTCTTTTCTCCACCCCTTTCTCTTCTCTCCCTCTAGGAAAGCGGTAATTCAGATTCTTTATGTCATTGTATACCATCACCTCCCCAAGGACAAGTCCCTGGAGCATGGAACGAGATGTCGCGGAAGTGTTGTTGGAAGGCGTCACGTCCCCGGATAGAATCAACCTTTACTGGTTTCTGAGACCCGTGTTAGCCGGCCTCACGGTGGACCTAGTTTGTTTCACCCTTTGTGATTTTCTAAGAAACCCCCGACACTGCATACCCGAAGCCAATGTGTGTGACAGCTTGTGGCAGTACCTTCCCTATCTGTTGTGGAAATTCAGAATGTCTGCCCGTCCGCTCGTAAAACATTTTGGGCCCACAGAAACATGGGGGAAGTGGCACTGGGATTCGTGGAAAATTTACTATGATATGGATGAAACACCCCTGGAAGCCATCGACGAGGAGATCTGGTGTCGGTGCAGGAGGCCGCCACCTGTGCATCAATACCAACCCTACCAGGGTGTGGTTTTGGTCGGAACAACAGCTTCGCTCATCCAGGTTCCGTATCCCACCGTGGCGTATCTCGTTCACATTCCACCTTCTCCCCAACAATTCCGTGGGCTATAAAACATGTAAATTCCATTCTCAAGAGCAAGTTTCTTTTTGGAAACACATGCTGGCGTAAAATTAGAATACAGTTAGAAATACAATCTCTCCTTATATTTTATTTTCGGGAAGGGTTATCAATGGATAAACAATGATAATAGTCATGTGACCTCTGGGAGGGGAATAAGTGAGGGATACAAAACAATCACCCGTGCCCACCACCATCCCATCTTCATTTCCTAAAACGGTTAGCATCCATGCTGGCTACTCATGTACCAATCTTCCTCTCCATATTTTATTTTCTGCAAACTTTTCTTTTTCATAGAAACCCCAACAAGGAGTTACAAGTGATGCCGCACTGGTGGTTCACCCATGGTGGAATGTGGAACTTTTTCGCTTTTGGTCTGATAGTTGTCGCGTTTGTATTTCTCGTGGTGATCTTATGTCGGGGAGGGATTCACTAAAATACTGGGGGACAAGATTAGAAAATTCTTCACCCCTTTCCTGGGAAGGCGGGCCATCAAGAAAGGGTATCATAGGGAAGTTTTTTTTGAATCCCGATGATGTGTGGAAATGACTCTGTCTGAGGTTATCTCTGGAGGGAAGCGTGGTTACGTGTTATGCGAGGGGAGTTTAGTGGAGGGGGAGAGTGGGTGAGTGGAGGGAGAGAGCAGTTCTTCAAGGAATGAGTGGTGGATAGTTAGACCCTCTCTCTCAAAATTTCCTTCCCCCCCAAATGCATTTCCCGATGATTGTGCCTTAGGGTTAGTTTGAGAGAAATTGTTTCTCGATGAGAACAAACTTATCGAAGGTGATCATTGATCACTGAAAAATGAGGGAAGTGTGTTGGGGGGGGGAAGGGGGCTGGGAGGGGGTGCCATATGTGTGTCATGGGAATACTGTTTTGGAATGAGTGATGGGTGATCAGGAATCCTGTGACAATAAACAATTCTCTCTTATAATAGTTCATTTCCCCCCATTGAATATTCCTCAACAGTTCATTTTCTCAAAAAAAGGAACAGACTTAAGGAGAAAATATTCAAGCATGCCGGCAAGCATTTCAGGGGACAACATGTCGGATGACAGCATATCAGTGGATGAGGGAAGCTTTTGGGATGATGGTGAGAGTATCATAAGTGTCAACTCTCTGGGGGATACTGACGATGACAATGTATCCCTCTTCTCGATCAATCTTCAGAGGTACGCGGATATCTTGGATAGGCTGTTTCCACTGTCGAGGATTAACGATTTCAGGGAGGAGGAGTGAGGGCAGTAAGCATTGTTTGGGGGTGGCATTATAGGGGAGTGTTTAAGGGAGCCCGCCACACAACAAACATGTCCATTTAACATTGTTCTCATTATTGATTGACGGATGATCATGGACCTCTATTGTGGAACCACTCTCGGTCTGACATGAAAATTAATCTTCCGACGGAATATTCCTCTCTGGAAACTAATTCGTAAGTTAACAATGACAATTGCAATGAACGTGAGTTTTTCGATATTATTGTGAGGATTTGTTTTTAGGGAAAGTGTGGTGAAAGATGATGGGGTGTTAGAGGTGAGTTTTCATTTTGCAGTTGTGTTTGTGGATGGTGGTGCTGTTGTTGTCGATAAGAAATAGTTGTTTCTTATTTTTCAAAGATTTGTTTTCAGTTTTGAGAGTGAAGTAAAGAAAAGTGTGAATGGTGAAATTTTTGATAGTGACGATAGTGTCTATTGGTGTGGTTGCAAGTGCTGATGAAAAGGATCATAATGGAGCGGAGCACAAGGCACTCTGCGACCTGTTGAAAGCGGCAGTGGGCAAATGGGAAAAACGAGGAGAAGGTCTCTCGGAAACTCTCAGGAAAGCATTGGAGAAAACCATTTTTGGTGAAGGACCAATGGAAGACATTAAAGATTTGAGGGAAACCATGCCAAAGATTTACGGGGAGGCTGTGCAACAATCTGGGTCACGTAGCTTCGCGTGCGGATTGGTGCATAATGGCGAAGGGGGGTATGCCGGTATAAAACAGGTGCGATGGTCTGGATACTCAGCTCCTCACGACCTAGTGTGTCTTTGCACGCTCGGAGATGGTGGGTGGCCTTTAAGTGACCCACTAAAAGCTACCACTCTGTGCGGAAAAAATGCAAATGAATTGGGAGGAGGCAATGACAAAAAGGGCTGGAATGGCCGTGAGACGGGATTAGACCAAATCAAGGCAACCTGGGGAGTAGTTGTGGAACCATGTCTAAAAGATGAGACGGGTAGAGATTTGAAAGAAGCTCTAAAAAACTTCTTGGTTAAACTAGAGAACAATCCTGGTTTTGGTCACGAAAACAGGTACAGACTAGGGAAAGGTAACGCCAGTGAATATTCTGCTTGCAACGGGACGCCAAAACTTGGCGATTGCGTCATGTACTACAACAACACCAAAATTACAAAAACAATGCCCTGGTGGGTGGAGTTGGAAAAAGAGATAAACAAGGAGGAGCAAAAACCAGCAACAACAGAAACGCGAAGATGAAAGTTCCAAGCAAGATGGGCAAAAGCAGCATCACACACAAAAACACGAACAATCACAACTTCCACACGCACCACGTACTGCAGCTTTAAGATCCGCACCGCAGGACTCCCAGGAGTCCGAGCAACTAAATCCAGAAAACACCTCCGCACCACTGGCTACAATAGAGGAAACTAGCGGCACCCACATAATCCCATCATTTTCACGATTCCTCAATGCCCTCCTCCTTATCTAAAAACCATAATCAAAATCCCATTCTGCATTTCAAATGAAAAAGATACTCCACTACGTTATCACTCTCCTCTTTTCCCATCTTTTGTTTATGGAAGGCAGATAGGAACTAGAGGGGAGAGAGTGGGTACGGAGAGGGGGGGAACAGTTCTCAAAGTTATGGGAGGAGGGGGAGATATTTAGACCTGACGCCCTCTTTCATCCAGATTCCTTTCCATACCATGGGCTATCTCGTTCCTATTCCAATTTCTCCCCAACAATTCCCTGGGTTATAAAATATGTAAATTTTATTTCACTGATCAATTTTTTTGGATACACATGCTGGTGTAAAATTAGTATACAGCTAGAAATACATTCTCTCTTTATATTTTATTTTCGGGAAGGGTAATCAAGGGATAAACAATGACAATAGTCATGTGTCCTCTAGAGGAAAATAAGTGGTGGAGATAAAACGATCACCCGTTCCCACCACCATCCCATCTTCATTTCATAAAAGTGTTAGCATTCATCCTGACTATTCATCTACCAATCTTTCTCTCTCGATTTCATTTTCTTCTCACTATTTTTTCTTTTTTCTAAATAGTCCAATAAGAAATTACAAGGCTATGCCGCACTGGTGGTTCACCCATGGTGGAATGTGGAACTTTTTCGCTTTTGGCCTGATTCTCATGGCGTTTCTATTTCTCGTGGTAATCCTATTTCGTGGAGGGATTCACTAAAACACTGAGGGACGTGATTCACAAAATTCTTCACACCCTTTCCTAGGAAGGCGGGCCATCGAGAAAAGGGTATGACAGGGTAATTATTTTTTGGGAACCCCGATGATTTTTGAAAATGACTCTTTTTGGGATTATCTCTGGGGGAGAGCGTGGTCACGTGTTCTCTAAGGGGAGTTGATTTGAGGAGGAGAGTGGGTGAGGGGAGAGGGAGAACAGTTCTTCAAGTAATGAGTGGGGGATAGTTAGTCCCTATCGCTTGTTAATCCCTCACGGTTATTATCCCATCCCCCCCAAATGCATTTCCCGATGATTGTCCCTTAGGGTTAGTTTGAGGAAATTGTTTCTCGATGAGAATGAACTTATCGAAGGTGATCGTTGATCACTGAAAAATGAGGGAAATGTGTTGGGGGGAAGGGGAGTGGGAGTGTGTGGGCCATATATGTATGTCATGGGACTACTGTTTTGTGGTGAGTTGTTACTGTTCAGTGAACCTCTGATGAGAAGCCGCTCTCTCTCTATAAAATGGCAAGTTCTCTCCATTGAATATTCGTCAATAGTTAATTTGTCTAAGAAAAAGGAACAGGCTTAAAGAGAGAATATTCAACCATGTCCAACAACCTTCAGAGGACAACATGTCGGATGATAGCATATCAGTGGATGAGGGAAGCTTTGGGATGATGGTGACAGCATCATAAGTGACGAGCCTGTGGAGGATACTGACGATGACAGTGTGTCCCTCTTCTCGATCAATCTAAGGATGTACGCGGATATCTTGGAAAGGCTCTTCCCACTGTGGAGGATTAACGATTTCAGGGAGGAGGCGTGAGGGGTAGTAAATATTGGAGGGGGAATGGCATTTGACGGGAGAGTTTTAAGACAGTATGTGATAGCAGTTGTCCATGGAATGTGGCTTTCATTATTGAGTGATGGTTGTTAATGGACTCACTGTTATTGAGTCACTCTTGCAATTGGATTGACAGATCTCTCCTCAATTTCTCTTCTACGGGAACAATTTGTTTGTTAAAAATGAGGAACACAATAAAATATAATTTGTTTTTTTTCTGGATTTGTTTTCAGCGATTTTGTGGTATGGGATAAATGAGATAGGTGTGATTTGTGGTTGGTGAGTTGTATTGTTCCATGGAGGTGTGATGGGTTTGTATGAGTGACAAATATTTCTTGATCTTTTTTCATGTCGTGTTGTGTATATTCGCGGATATAGTAGAGAATGATAAAGTTTTTGATGATTTCGGTGATTATGATTATGATGACTATGTGGGTGGTGGCCAATAGTGATGGGAAAGATCATAACCGAGAGGAGAGCAATGTACTGTGTGATTTGCTAAAAGTATCCGTCAGAAAATGGAGAGAGGTGAATGCTAGGAATCCGGAAGATCCTCTGAAGAGAGCGTTGAGAAAGACGCTTTTTGGAAGCGAAAGTAGTGAAGGTACTGTAGAAAGTTTGAAAGGCCAATGGCACACCGCTGACGAGGAGGTGAAGGATGGCATTTTAGCTCGCTATCACTGGTGTGGGGAACGGCTTTCAGGAGAGGAGTTAGTCGCGAAGAAAGCACCGCGTCGGCCGGGTCACTCGGCTCCTCATGATTTGGTTTGCCTGTGCACGGTGGGAAAGGGCGGGTGGCCTTTCAGTAGAAATGATGGTAGTAACACTGGCAAAGACAAGCTGTGCGGACAAGATAAAACAACTTTGGCACACACGAATGAAGGGTGGGGTACAACTGGAGAAGAAAAGGGAAAAGATCAAATAGATGCTACGTGGAAAAAAGTAGTAACACCATGCCTTCAGGATGGAAATGCTCAGACAGGGAATCTGAAAGACGCACTGCAGAGATTTAAATCAAAAATTGAAAACAAGACGCAACAACAATACGGAAATAGGTACCAGTTAGGTGAGGGTAAAAGTGACGATTTCCCGTGCAGCGGAAACGAGAGGATCTGCGTTATGTACTACAACACTACGGGATCCAAGTATACCATGCCATGGTGGGTGGACTTAGAAGACGCCGTAAACAACGAGGATAAACAATCAGACGAAAAGAAGAGAGAAGAGCAAGAAACAAAAAAAGATGTAAAAAGCAGAAAGAATCGAATAAGCAAGAAACCTTGCAATCCCCACAAACACCCCGCACCGTCGCTTTAAGATCTGCACCGCAGGACTCCCAAGACAGCGAGCAGGAGAGCAGGGAAAATCTATCCAACACAATAGCAACACCAGAGGACACAAGCAGCACATCCATAATCCCGCCATCCTCATGGCTCCTCAGTGCCCTCCTCTTTATCTAAAAAACTATAATCAAAAATCCCATTCTGCATCCCAAATGAGAAAGATACTCCACTACATTATCATTCTCTTCTATTCCCATCTTTTGTTTAAGGAAGGTAAATAACGAACTGCAGGGGAGGTGAGTTGGTTGGGGAGGAGGGAACAGTCCTCAAAGTTATGGGAGGGGAGGGGGATAGTTAGACCATCACGCTTTCCAGCTGATGTATATTTCACCCGATGCTCTAACCCTAACCCTAACCCTAACCCCACCCCCACTCGACAGGAAGACCCTCACGCTTGTTAGACCCTCTCGCTCATAATCCCGTATTCCACCATGGGGTATCTCGTTCCTATTCCACTTTCTCCCCAACAATTACATGGGTTATAAAACATGCAAATTCCATTCTCAAGAGCAAGTTTCTTTTCGTAAACACATGCTGGTGTAAAATTAGTATTCAGCTAGAAATGCACTCTCTCTTTATATTTTATTTTCTGGGAGGGTTAGGGGAACTTGTTTGTCGATAGTAGTTCATTTATGGAGGAGAGTAGGTTGGGGAGATAAAACGAGTACCAAGATACCCACCACCATCCCATCTTCATTTCCTAAAACGGTTAGCATCCATGCTGGCTACTCATCTACCAATCTTTCTCTCTGGATTTTATTTTCTTCCCACTTTTCTTTTTGTTAAGAAACCCCAACAAGAAATTACAAGGCTATGCCGCGCTGGTGGTTCTCCCATGGAGGAATGTGGAACTTTTTCGCTTTTGGTCTGATAGTTGTCGCGTTTGCATTTCTCGTGGTGATCTTATTTCGGGGAGGGATTCACTAAAACACCGTGGGACCCTATACAAAAAATTCTTTACCCCTCTCTAGGAAGGCGGGCATCGAGAAAAGGTCTCCCAGGGAAGTTGTTTCTTGTGAATCCCGATGATTTTTGGAAATGACTCTTTTTGAGATTATCTCTGGAGGAGAGCGTGGTCAGGTGTTATGTGACAGGAGTTGAGTGGAAGCGGGGAGTGTGGTACTAGTGGCGAGAGGGTTAGGGGAATAAGAAGGCTTGATCGCTTATCCAGTTCCTCTCGATCCTTATTTCATCTATCTCCGAGTTACTCCACCTGATTGTGTTTTAGGGTTAGTTGAGGAAGGTGATGGACCATGAAAATGAACAATTTTCGATGTAGGGTGGTTTTACCATCACCTGGTAATGGGGGAAGTAAAAAATGTGTGAGGGGAAGTTTAGGGGAGAGATGATCTTTGGTTGCTGAGTTGTGTTTGTGTAGGATGGTGTCTTGGTTCTTCATAGATGGGATATATTTCTTTCTCTTTTCCTTTGAATAAGTTTTGTAGTGTGGGAATAAAAGAAAATGGGAAATGTGCTCATGGCCAAACTGGTTTTGGCTATGTTCATGCGTATAAATGGGGTAAGTGGGGGTGATGTTTCGGATTATAACGAGGGGCATAATTTTAATGGAGCAGAGTATGATGCCCTCTGCGATGTTTTCCAGGCGTCTTTAGACTTGTGGAATGCATCAAGGAAGTCGGCATTGAGCTTGGTGGTGGACTAGAGAATGCTCTTGGCCAAGCCATTTTTGGACGTACAAGTGGAGGAAATATCGAAGGTTTGAAAGATACATTGCCGCAAGAGTATAGGAACCCTGAAAGGCGGCAGTACAGGTGCGGTAGCTGCAATCACCATAAAGGAACATATCCAGGGAAAGTCCATCCTCCATGACCTCATGTGTCTCTGCACGCCTGGGAAGGATGCCGATCCATTCTATGGCTTTGGCTTGTTCTCCTACTCGGAAACCGGGTTCAAGCTGTGTGGAAAAGGAAGGGAAGATATGGTAAACAATCACCATGACGGGTGGTATGAAGATGAGAAAAGCGGGTGGCAAGAGGTTTAGAGAAGCCATGGAAACCGGTCGTGATGGGGTGCGTCAACAGCTGGAAAAAAAAGGTGGAGCAGTATGTCAGACTCTGGAGGAAAAACTCAAAATATTGATTGAGCCATGACAAAGTTCGGAAAAAAGCTATTTAAAGATGGAAATAGATGGGATAAGCTTGGTGGAATGAAGGAATATCACACAGAGAGCGACGGCAGAGATGAGAAAAGCATACACGTGCGGTACCGTCTCTGCCAGAAAAAAAGAAACCATGGTGGAGAAAATTACAGGAAGTCCTTGGCAAATCGCAAATACAGCTCCTCATAGATCCCTCAGCCGTCACACAAGCAAAACAACCGGACCAAGACTTAGAGGGAGAGGAGGAAATATTAGAGGAACCGTGGGAGAGGGACATGGACTCAGGGGTGGGTACTTCATCGAAAGCAAGTTCCTCCACAACAGCAGGCAGCGACGGCATCGCCACCCAAACCCAAGGGTTCAACAATGGCTCCAACAGCACCATGGGCATGCTCAACACATCAGCACCTGGAAACAGCTCTCACCCGTTTCGAGTACCTTCGGAGCGGCACCCTAATAACAAAGCCACTGTGGTTCCTCAGTGCTGTCTTCTTTTTCTAAGAAAACCTCTCCCAAAACAAAACTGTTCTCCCAATAAGTAATACTCCCCTCTACATTATCCTCCTTTCCCACACCTTCCAACCCATCTAGCTATAAAAGCTCAATAACAAATGACTATGGAAAACACTCAAGAAAACAATCCGATAACAACTCCGTTGACCATGGAGAGTACAGTGGAGTCTATCCTGGAGAGGGCCCGGGAGGACTGGGGTGCAATGAATGCGTGGAAGTTTTTCAATATTTACTACGGCAGGCCGTACGGCATGCACCGCACCCGTCCGTGACCATGAAGCAGTATCTTGAAAGTCCGGAGAAGTTTATCCACGATCCAGCCAAACGGGAGTATATCCAACTCGGCCTGAACCTCAAGCGCCGCCCTCATGCAGAAGCACCTCCAACGTGACCTGGACAAACTGCACGAGGCCAAGGTGGTTTTGCTGAAAGACTGGTCGAGCTACAGGGAAGCCGTGGACCTCCAGCCGATAACGCGCACGGTCCTAGCCAACGCCTTCGTCCATGCGTTCCAAGATAATCCAACAAAGGGGATTCTCAAGAAGAAAGTCAACCAGTAGATATAAGGAAAGGAATGGAATAAGGTTTGCCTGTGAGCTTTGGTGTTTTCTAAATAGCCTTAGTGGTATCATCATCATACATCCCCCTTTTTCTACTATTTTGAGTTTCCTTCCCCCAATAATCCCCCAACCCATTCCTTTCTCCCAAAAAGTCAAGATGTCCGGCAAACCCTCCCTGAAGGCATGGCCAAGGATAACACCCCATGGAGCATGGAAAAAGATGTGGTGGAAGTACTGTTAAAAAACCTTGGAGACCCAAAGAAGATCAGCCTGTACCCCTTTCTGCAGCCCGCCTATCCATGGATGCCTCCGGTACACTTCTCGGTACAGTATACGAGGATTTCGCCCGGAACCCGTGGCGATGCGTGGGAAACCCCGAGGGACGGGAAAAAGTATGGCAAGAGTTCCCCCGCTTGTTATGGCAATTTCGCGTGCTGGCGTTGAAGTTGACCTATTATGCAGGATCAGTGGAAGGTTGGGGGCCACGGGATGGGAGGTGTGGCGGGAGTTTCTCCAAGCTGGATGAGACGGACCCGGATATCATGGAGGGGATGGTATGGGCAGTGTGTAAAATGCCGCCGCAAACCCGTGGGTTCCTGGAGCGCCGTACCCGATTGGATACCCCGGGCCCCTTCCCATGCCTCACCTCCAAGAACCTGGTACCTCTTTATAGAAATATTCGTTCTCCAAGAACTTGTTTGTTTTTATTATGTGTTTTGTGTGTAATAA
>NHOR01000361.1:0-18593 GCA_002287245.1 Trypanosoma congolense | reverse complement strand
GCCATCGACCGCGGTCACGCAGGTACAGCGGACGTTATGCCGACAAAAAAGGGGAAAGAACGAGCCACTCAGTGAACGCCCTCCCGTGCTCCTTCTATAGGGAAGTCAGCGTTAATAGTAACGAGCGGGAGAGAACTTTGGTGGTCCTTCAAATGTGGAAGTACCCAGACATAAAATGACAGAGAAGTAGAAAAGTCGCGAAACAAGAAACAACCGATTTTGAACTGCTCTGGCCGATTCGGGTTGACCCTCAAAAGACCTAGACAGCTGGCACTTTCCCCCTCGCCCGCGAACGCGCAGAGAAAGGGTTAACAACGCGGAAGGGTTACATACCGCATAACAAAATTAAACGGGAGACGACTCTCGCCAAGAAGACCACGTTGTTAATTCGACAAACGGGGTCGGGATCTTCCCATCCAAGACGTGGTAGGCCAGATCATTGAGAAGAGCGCAAGTACGAACATGGATGGCCAAGTTGACAGTGCACGTTTTGATTATGTCCTCAGCCTGTTTGAACAAGCGGTAGCGGATACGACTTACCGCGAAAAAATTGCACAACCGCTAGAAGATGCCAAGAAACTAAAGCGAAATGGCATCATCACTCCAATACGACACGAAGAGCTGAAAAGGTTTGCGTGGCTCTTTTGTTTAGAAGTACTTAAGAGAGCAGGATGGCGCTGTCAAATAATTTTGTGGCCGGAAGAAGGTGATATAACATCAAGAATGATATTTGGCTATCGTCCATCGCTCAACATTTATAACTGTAAAAAATACTTATCATTTGTCTGGTTAACGGGCCCAGCGGTAAGAGTCGATTTAAAAGCATCCTCCTATCAGATGCCACTGGCGTTGGAAGCATCACGAAGGCTGTGTTTTTGGGCAGGAGGAGCAAACAGCAGATGGTATATATTCCGGCGCCTTCCAGTGGGCCATACACTATCCCCAGAAATTATGCAAATCGCGATGTCTACTCTTATGGGAGACGAACGCTTTAAGGTCAAACCACTTAACCTGCACCCTTGTATAGCGGACACATGGATAGATGACGCACGTATACTGGCCACCAAACACGGGGATATTACCATAGCACACCATGACATCATGAAGAGGGTAGCTGAATGTGGTGCAATAACATGAGACTGAAAAATTGAATATGAATACGATTTTATCGGCGTAAGATGGAATCATAAAGCTAAGAAAGCGTGTAACTCAGGAAGATTCGTAGAAAATATTAAGCTAATGACCGATAAAAAAATCTGGGGAGCTCTCGCAATGTAACAGATATACGAGCTACAACGTTAGAGCAACTGATGTCCCGTTTACTTGTCGCGTCTTCTGTCATAGGAATCGACCTATTCCTCGATCACTTTTGTATTAAAGCGTTAATACGTCGATTAGCTAGTCTGACTTAAACCAGGAAAAATTATAATATCCGTTTATGTAAGGCCACGCTACAAACACTGGAAAAACGGGTCGATAGATGTGTCTGTAATAAACCTTAACGATCGATGAGACCGTATAATATTGGTTCTTCATTGATCAACCGGTATACGATTTGTACCGACGCTTCAATAAAAGGCGGGGGTGGTATTGTTTATAACCACGTCAGAAGACAAATTGCAACATATGGAGGTCCTTGGAATCACACTAAATCGGCGAAGGAGATCGCCGAGCTTGAACCTCGAGCTTTAAAAAATACCTGTGAAATGTGGAAGGCTACGCTTGGCCTATCTTTCAGGCGCCTGGCACCCCTTCAAAAGGAGAGGGGTAGTACTGCCCATGATGTCGACGCTAGTGCAATTAAATTTCCTATCCATTTGTGCTTCACGGTGGACAGCACAGTTTTACTATGGGCACTTACCAAAGAATCAAGTAGGAATCTGGCGGTATGGGGAAATATACGCCCCATCCTGCGGGATGTTGAAAAGTTAAATGCCACTCGTAACACGACATATTCGACGTTGTACGTGTCCTCGACTCAAAATCCGGCCGATGAAATTTGTCGTTTACGTACCGTTGTGAGGGGGGAAATTCAAAGCGCAATTATCGGAAATAATGAACTGGGGAGACTACCATAGGGCGTGACACGGATTAGGAGCAGTAGTGATAGACCCCAACCTAAAGTAACCCCCCATAACAAGATCTGTTGGGATCCTCCATATTTCTACTTTCACGATCAGGTCATATTGCTATGGAAGGGTTACTTTAGGCTAAGGGCTAGTCGTCGCGTATCCATGTCACGCCCTCCGGCATCTTCCCTACGTCATTGTTCGCGATGACATTACGATACACCTTTTCCTCGTCAAGTGCGCGTAAGCGGGAGAGTTCGTCTGCCGGGTTATTGCTCGATTTTATATAGAACGTCGTGAATATCGTGCTGCAGTGTTTATTCAATTCTCCAATATCGTGGAGAATGGGGCATATGATTCTCCAAACCAGACGGTTTCTACTTTCCCGGTTGATAAGGGCCCACATAAGAACGCTACTGTCAACCATAAAGCGAACATGTATTGGCGAGTGCGTAGCGACGTCGGCGTCACGGGTAGGTTTACTCTCGTCTTGAGAGCACAGGCACCTAAACGTAGGGTCAAGCGTAACCTTCCACTGTTCCCAGGTATTCAACGCAGCGTGTGCCTCCAATTCGGCTATTTGGCGCGCAGCCATTTCCCTCTCCCAAGGCCCTCCATACGTAGAGATTGTACCCAAATTATGATCATATACAATACCGCCCCATCCCTTAGTGGAGGCATCCGTGCATATGGTGTACAATGTCGTATGTGCAAAAGCCATTCTACAAGGCGCATCGGTCGACGGGGCTTATTTATAACGCAGCAGTCGACCCAATGTCTCAAAAGGCGTACGGTGGATCTATGGAAACGAATGGGATAATCGCGATGAGTCTGAATCAATGTGACCAAACGACGTCGTATAGTTTTGATACAAAAGTGATATCGAAAAAGATCAATTCCGATAATTCCCGCGGCCATGATAATCCGTGCCAAGAGGGACTCCACTCGTGAAGCCATTACTCCGGGCTTCTTCATGATGCTAATCCAAAACTGTGAGTTCGCGAGTAGCTGAATCTTTTCAATCACGCGTTCTGAATTAGAAACCATATTATGACGATGGTCCCAATGGATTCCAATGAAATCATACTCATGCGCCATTTCCCATTCGCCAATTGTTGCTTCACATGTACGCATTCGGAGCTTAATAAGCGCACACATTGTCCGTAGCTTGATCGCTGAGGGCGCCAAGAGTCGTGCGTCATCGAGCCACGTATCGGTAGTACAGACCTTAAGGATACGTGGTATAGAAGCAAATCTCTCGTCGCACATGAGGGAGGACATCGCTAATTGCATAATTTCTGGCGATAGCGTATGCCCATGGGTAGCCGTTTGAAAACATACCACCCACCATTTTCCCTTGACCCAGCCCAAAAGGCCAGATAATGCGACATTTCCGACGATAAAGGTATTTGATAGAAGGATGCCTTAAGGTCCACTCGTAAGGCCGGACCTTTGTGCCATACAGATGACACGTATTTGATCCTGTTGTATAGATTAGCGAGGGTCTGTAGTGGAACAATTGTCGCACCTTTTCATTTCCTTCTTGTGGCCATAAAATCATGCGCCGTCGCCATCCTTTCTTTTTAAGTTCCGCTACGCAGAAAGGCCACGCAAATCCTTTGATGTCGGTGTGATTTATACGTTCGATGATTCCATTATCCACTAATTGCTTCGTGTCCGCATCGGATAATGTAAATTGTGCACGATATGTCGTTTCGGCCGTGGTTGATTCGAAGAGGGAAAATAGATATTTCAAACGTCGACGCACCTTACAGGTCATTACCCGCGTAAGGGTATCGATGTCCAAAGTATCTACTACCACATCCTGCAAAGGTAGATCCGAACCTTCCGTCGAGACGAGGGATGTGGTCTTCCGGGCGAGTGTGGTGACTCCTTTTTGCAGATCCTTCACGGGATCTGTCGGAGAGCGTGGACGTACTCTTCTTCGGTCTCTTGTCTTTTGGCGAGGGGGCACGAGGCAAAACCTACGAGCTACTTCGACAGAGAGACCTGACTGTCCGGTACGATTCGAAGACAGTCGCTGTTGCTTATTTGGCGACCCGTGATTTCTCCTTGCGAGCTCTGCCTGATTTTTATCATTTCGCAGTAGTGCTATCAGATCATTGGATACCGACTGTTTATAAAAATAGCGGGGAAATTTTAAGGAAGGGAGATACGTCTCAACCTTCGTACATACCTCATTTTGAGGGATTAAACACTTCGGTCGTAAGTGCTTAGGGGGTCGCCGACGCTTCCTTAGTTGTTCGGTGGTGCGCCGCTGAAGCGTACCCGACTCTTCCCCTGGTTTTTTGTCTTTGATTGCGCACCGGATTTATTTCTTCGTCGTGGTGTATTTTCCCCGGCTTCGAGGTGGTGTAGGAGTTTCTGTGCGCCGGATCCGGTGTTTGAAGTCGCTTCGGCCGAATTGCTTATAACGCCCTTTGGCGTTCTTTCCTTTACGACTCTCCGTGGATAAGGCGCGGTGACGTGTCCCTGTCCCCAGATAGGTTTCTCGTGAAGCGGCACGAGTGAGTCGCGGGATCATGGGTCGTCTATCATACGCCACGCCTTTGTATTTATGATTGACGAATCGGTTAATGTGGTCATCGATTGACTGTTGGATTTCATCTGATATGCCTTCAGCATAATTCTTTCGAATAGCGCTGATGTCAATCCGCTTACCAGCATAGACCTTAGCAATGATGGCGATTGTAAACGTAACGAAAGCGCTCATCATTTCGTCATAATCATAAGATGAGAACACCGGAATATCTTGTTTTTAATGGGCCTGCCAAAGCATATATGGTTCGTTCATGGTGATCAGCCCAATAACAAGCGGCTTGAAAGGCTACACGGTAATGATCGAACCGTCCGTGTGCCTGTCCGGGTTCCATAGGAGATCCATCCTCGTCTTTTCGGCCGAGCCACTGGAGATGATTTTCCCAACTGGCTCCATTCGCCTTAGAGTACCCTCAATGGTGATGGCGGGGCCATACTTTCTAAAACGTATAAGGTGCCGGCGAAGGTACGAAGAGCTATTTGCATTGCCTGCGTGAACTCAATATCTGTTTTAACTGATTCGAATTTTCGTAGTCGTTCACGATTGTTATGCAAGTGCAAAATGCGCCGATTTGTCATTTGCGCCTCCAGCTCTTGAGTAGCGATGTGTTGCCGTGTTTCATTGTCAATAATCATACGACAACAACCAGTGGGAGTTTGTACCGTAGTTCCAATCGGAACGTCCGGCATTTCCAGATTCATGCTATCAGCATCTCTTGCCATACGAAGAAAACGTCCGGGCAAGCCGTCATGGGAGGTACGTACCATTTCCGTTGCATCAGGGTATTCGACACATAATTGACTGAGGTGCTTTTTTAGAAATCCCTGCCTCCATTTGCTCGGCCTGCATGAGACGATACATTTGACCCATGGAATAATATGGTCTTTTGGGCCAATATCTTCTCCCATTCGTCGGGCGTGGTTCCAGATTCTTTCTCCGCCCTTGTGGGCATATTATGGTGTAAGGTCTCATCCGGAGTTTCTTCGTTTTGTGGTGCCGTGTTTCGACCATAGGGACTAGAGCATCTTCCATACGCTGCGGGTCCCTTGGATCAGATCCAGTGTTGTTCGACGAATTATTTCGAGACATTAACTACCTTGACGTGTACGCACCCGTTGTAGTTCCTCTAGTAGTCGCTGTCTCTGATATGGCGTTCCCCGATACAAATAGTATTTAACGATCCCTGCAACCTTTGGCGTGTATCGATGGAACGGCTGAAAGAAATATTCGTCGAGAACTTCGATAAGTCGATCGAACGGCGCTTCACAGTAGGATGGAATATTAGTCGGCGGGAAATTTAGGGTGATGTCCTCGATGTCTATGACGTCTATGATCGGCGAGTGGAACGGAACGTCCATGTCTAATGGATCTAAGAATCTAAGGATTTGTTCAAATTGTTCCTGAGGCTGCAGACCCTCCAGTCTGCGTAATACAAGAAGGCGCGAATGATACGTACTAATAATTCGCCGAGCTGCCTCCTTGGTATGTTCGCGTGTGGAGAGGACCTGTCCTTGATTCCCTTGGTTGACGCTGTCCCAGGCCTCCTTAAAATCAATAATTGTAAGTCCGAGGAGAGCCACTAAAGCCGACCGAACGAGATTTCGCTTAAGGATTCCCGTAAAAGCAATTATGCGATGTCCCGCAATCAATAGACACAGAACAGAGAGTGCACTAACACAGACAGAACGAAAGGTCTTCCACAAGTAATCTGAGGCAAAGAGTAGTAATACTTCCAGTAATGCCCAAAGGATCTTTTTGCAATAGCCGTCCAATACTCGTAACACGACACAATAAAAGCACCAATGTATACGGAGACGACTACCAAACTGAGGGCAAGTATTAAATTTACTACGTAGGCCCAATCGGACTCGTCAGAATCTTCTGTCTTGAACGTCTTGCCGATTTTATTCGTTTGAAGGAACGCTTGTGGAAGATTAAATTGAAAGGGTAGGTGTTAGTTGGCAAGCCTGAAAAGTCTAGGAGTTGACCAGACTACCTAGCTGAACTATCTTGCCACTATAGAAATATAAAAACTAACCCTAACCCTAAGTACCAATCTGTAGGAGAGAAGTATATAGTGTATAGTCTGATATTCTTACTCTCCTTCCTCTTCATGCTGTCTTAGGGATTTGGTCAGGTGCATGATGGCCTAGTACCCTAAGTACCAATCACTTCCCATAGCGCCTGATGTTTATTCCATACCCAGACAAAATAGACATCAGGCGGCTAGGGATCATGGTACCCGGTTGCTTGGTCACTCAGAGCCGTAACTCGCGCAGGCTACGGCATGGCTCTATGTGCTTTACTGCATAGGCGAGAGGGGAGACCGAAAGCCAATACCCTACAGTCCGGAGAGGGCGCGTGGGAGGAGAAATAAATAAAACAGTGTAAAATAGATAAAAACAGTCAAAAGTAGATTGAGCGGTCAATTATCGTACCCTACGGTCAAAATTAGGACAGCCGACAATCGATGGGTGCGGTCAATTTCAGCGGTCGTATTTCGACGTTTCGGGACATATTTGACCGTTTAAGCAAACTTCCCACACCCTGCAAGTTTTGGAACACCCTAGTCAACGTGCACACTAGTGGTAACAAGCAGAAGTAGGTGCTTAGCAATTTTTCGGCAAAAGAAAGATGAAAACAATAACGAAACACGTGCCTTAATGTACTAAGTACTCCTCTTAAGATACGTGTCAATAATAAAAAATTTTGCCAAATAACAAGAGGACTGTATGGTGCCGATATCAAAAGAGTAGAAAATTCTGTGGTGAACTGCGCGGTATATACCAGTATACTCATAGGGTGGGATGAATATCGGGCGGGTAAAAGCTAACCCTAACCCTAACCCTAAGTACCAATCTGTGGGAGAGAATTCTGTATTGAACAGGCTGATATCCTTCTTTTGTTTCTCCTCATACAGTCTTAGGATTTGGTCAGGTGCATAATGGCCTAGTACCCTAAGTACCAATCACTTCCCATAGCGCCTGATGCTTATTCCATACCATATTGCTATTCATTATCAGGCCATATTGCTATGGGATCAAGGTATAAGGGTACTAGGGGACCCTTCATCCAAAAGCCAGGTAATACCTTCCGGTGCTCTTCCCATATCGTCATCCGATACGATCGCGTTTTGCACTTTCCCCTGATTAAGTGCTTTGAAGCGGGAGAGTTCGTCCGCCGGATTGTCGCTCGACTTAACATAGGACGCTGAGAATGTCGTGTACGAGTGCCACACCAACGAGCTACATCTCGTAATATGGGTCTTATAAATTTCCAAACCAAACGATTTCTACTTTGTCGTTTGATAAGGGCCCATAAAAGAACGCTACTGTCCACCATGAACCGGATGTGTACAGGGGAGTACCGTAGCGACATCAGCGTCACGGGTAGGTTTCAACTCTTTTCTAGAGCACAGGCACCTAAGCGGCAGGTCAAGCGTAACCTTCCCACTGTTCCCAGGTATTCCACAAAGCGTGGGCCTCTAATTCTGCTATTTGGCGCGCAACCATCTTTGTCTTCCATGGTCCTCCATACGTAGATATGGTACCCGCACCATGATCATACACAATTCCGCCCCATCCTTTTGTGGAAGCGTCGGTTGCATATGGTGTACCAACTCGTATGGGGAGAAGCGATACTACACGGGCGCATTGGTCGACGTGGCTTATTACGTATACATTGATCGACCCAGTGTTTCAAGGAGCGTACAGTGGAGACGTGAAGTCGGATGGGATAATCTCGTCTAGTTTGAATCAATGAGGCCAATCGTCGCCGTTATGGTCTTGATACAGAAGTGATAGCGGAAAAGATCAATACCAATGATTCCTGACGCCATAATGATTCGTGCTAATAAGGATTCTATTCTGGACGCAGGAATTCCCGGACTTCGTATAATATTCGTCCAAAAGTTTGAGTCCGTAAGGAGGCGAATCTTTTCGATAACTCGTTCTGAATTAGAAACCATATGATGACGATGATTCCAGTGAATTCCAATAAAATCGTATTCGCGTGCGATTTTCCCATTCGCCAACTGTCGCTTCACATGTACGCATGCGAAACTGTATCAGCGCACTTATAGCTTGAAGCTTCTTTTCGGAAGGTGCTAAAACTCGTGCATCATCGAGCCACGTATCGATAGAACAGACTCTCAGGGCTCGTGTATCGTAGTAAATCGTTCGTCGCACATGAGAGAAGACATAGCTAGTTGCATAATTTCGGGAGATAGCGTATGTCCCATGGGTAGTCGTTTGAAAGTGTACCACCCACCATGTTCTCTGGATCCTGCCCAAAAGGCAAGACGATGCGACATTTCCGACGATAAAGGTATTTGATAGAAGGATGCCTTAAGGTCCACTCTCAGAGCCGGACCAGTGTGCCAAACGGATGGTACGTATTTGATCCTGTTGTATAAATTTAGCGAGGGTCTGTAGTGGAACAGCTGTCGTACCTTCTCATTGCCTTCTTGTGGCCATAAAATCATGCGTCTTCTCCATCCTTTCTTTTTAAGCTCTGCTACGCAGAAAGGCCACGCAAATCCTTTAATGTCGGTGTGATTTATACGTTCGATGATTCCATTATCCGCTAACTGCTTCATATCTGCGTCGATAATGTAAATTTTGCACGATAAGTTGTTTCAGCCGTGGTTGATTCGAAGAGGGAAAATAGATATTTTCAAACGTCGACGCACCTTACAGGTCGTGATCCGCGTAAGGGTATCGATGTCTAAAGTATCTACTACTACGTCTTGCAAAGGTAGATCCGCACCTTCTCTGAACGAGAGACGTAGTCTTCCGGGCGAGCGTGGTGACTCCTTTGTTATCAAGATCTCTCACGAGATCTGTCGGAGAGCGTGGACGTACTCTCCTTTGGGACTCTTGTCTTTTCACGAGGGGCACGAGGCAAACCTACGAGCTACTTCGACAGGAGAGACCTGGCTGTCCGGGCGATGCGAAGACAGACCACGATGCTTATTTGACGACCCGTTGATATCTCCTTGCGAGCTCTGCCTGATTTTTATCATGACGCAGTAGTTCCATCAGATCGTTTGATACCGACTGTTTATAAAAATAGCGGGGAAAAAGTAACGGAAGGGTGTACGGAAACGTCCTTCCGTATTGCCTCGACGTGAGGTCTTTTACACTTCGGCCGTAAGTGTTTGGGGGGTCTCCGACGCTTTTGTGTAGTTACGGTGGTGCGCCGCTGAAGCGTACGCGACTCTTCCCCTGGTTTTTTTGCCTTTGATCGCGTACCGGATTTATTCTTCGCTTTGGTGTGTCTTCCCGACTACGTGGCGGTGTAGGGGTCTCTGTGCGCCGTATCCGGTGTCTGAAATCCGCTTCGGCCGAATTGCTTATAACGCCCTTTGGCATTTTTTCCCTTTACGACTCTCCGTAGATAAAGCGCGGTGACGTGTCCCTGTCCCTAGATAAGTATGTCGTGAAGCGGCTCGAGTGAGTCGCGGGATCATAGGTCGTCTATCGTACGCCACGCCTTTGTATTTATGATTTTACGAACCGGTTGATGTGGTCGTCGATGGATTGTTGGATTTCATCTGATATGCCTTCAGCGTAATTCTTCCGAATAGCGCTGATGTCAATCCGCTTACCAGCATAAACCTTGCAATGATGGCGATTGTAAACGTAACGAAGGCGCTCATCATTTCGTCGTAATCATAAGAAGAGAACACCGGAATGTCTTGTTTTAATGGGCCAGCCAGTGCATATATAGTGCGTTCGTGATGATCGGCCCAATAACAAGCCGCTTGAAAGGCTACACGATAGTGATCAAATCGGCCGTGTGCCTGTCCGGGTTCCATAGGAGATCCATCCTCATCCCTTTCGGCCAAGCCATTGGAGATGGTTCTCCCAACTGGCGCCGTTCGCCTTAAGCGTACCCTCAATGGTTATGGCAGGGCCATACTTCTCTAGCACATATAATGTGCCGGTAAAGGTACGAAGAGCTATCTGCATTGCCTGCGTGAACTCATCTCTGCTTTGACGGACTCAAATTTCCGCAGGCGTTCACATTATTGTGCAATGCAAGATGCGCCGATTTGTCATTTGCGCTCTAGCTCTTGAGTGGCGATGTGTTGACGTGTCTCATTATAATGATCATCCGACAACAGCCAGTGGGAGTCTGTACTGTGGTTCCAATCGGAACGTCGGGCATCTCCAACCGCATACTATCAGCATCTCGCGCTGTACGAAGGAAACGTCCTGGTAAGCCGTCATGGGAGGTTCGTACCATTTCCGTCGCGTCGGGGTATTCGACACACAATTGGCTCAGATTCTTCTCTGATACCCCGGCCTCCATTTGTTCGGCCTGCATGAGACGACACATTTGACCCATGGAGTAATAAGGTCTCTTTGGTCCAAGGTCTTCTCCCATTCGGGGGCGTATGAGTGGATTCCTTTGGTGCCCTCGTGGGAATATTGTGATGTAGTGTCTCCTCCGAGGATTCCTCGTTTTCGGGTGCGGTTGGTCCTGGCGGGGCCGTTTGCCGACCGTAAGGGACTAGAGCATCTTCCATTCGCTTTGGGTCCCGTGGGTCAGAACCAGTATTGTTCGACGAATTATTTCGAGACATCAGCTACCTTGACGTGTACGTACCCGCTGTAATTCCTCTAGTAGTCTCTGTCTCTGATATGGCGTTCCTCGATACAGGTAGTATTTGACTATTCCTGCGACTTTGGGTGTATAGCGATGGAACGGCTGAAAGAAATATTCGTCAAGAACTTCAATAAGTCTATCAAACGGCGCTTCGCAATAAGATGGAATATTTGTCGGCGGAAATTTATGGTAATGTCCTCGATGTCTATCACGTCTATGATCGGCGAGTGGAACGGAGCGTCAGATCTAAAGGATCTAAGAATCTAAGGATTTGTTCGAATTGTTCTTGAGGCTGCAGACCCTCCAGTCTGCGTAATAGAGAAGGCGCGAGTAATACGTACTAATAATGCGCTGCGCTGCCTCCTTGGTATGTTCGCGTGTGGAAAGGTCTTGTCCCTGATTCCTGCGAGATACGCTGTCCCAGGCCTCCTTAAAATCAATAATTGTAAGTCCTAGGAGAGCCACTAAAGCCGACCGAACCAGATTTCGCTCGAGGATTCCCGTAAAAGCAATAATGCGATGTCCAGCGATCAATAAGCACAGAACAGAAAGTGCACTAACACAGACAGAACGAAAGGTCTTCCACAAGTAATCAGAAGCCAGAGAATAGTAATACTTCCAGTAATGCCCAAAGGATCTTTTTGCAGTAGTCGTCCAATACTCGTAACACGACACAACAAAGGCACCAATGTATACGGAGACGACTACAAGAGTAAGGGCGAGTATTAAATTTACTACGTAGGCCCAATCGGACTCGTCAAATACTTCTGTCTTGAACATCTTGCGATTTTTTACTTTGTTCGAGGAGCGCTTGTGAAAGATGAAATTGAAAGGGTAGGTGTTAGCTGGCAAGCCTGAAAAGTCTAGGAGTTGACCAGACTACCTAGCTGAACTATCTTGCACTAGAGAAATATAAAACTAACCCTAACCCTAAGTATCAATCTGTAGGAGAGATAACATGTAATGTATGTATCTGATAATCTTTCACTCTCTCCTTCTTCATCTCATCTTCTAGGGTTTGGTCAGGTGCATAATGGCCTAGTACCCTAAGTACCAATCACTTCCCATAGCGCCTGATGTTTACTCCATACCATATTGCTATTTTTATCAGGCCATATTGCTATGGGATCAAAGTAGATGGGTACTAGGCGGGCCCTTCATCCAAAAGCCAGGTAATACCATCCGGGGCTCGTCCAAATCGCCATCCGTAACGATCGATTTGTGCACTTTCCCGTGTGAAGTGCTTTGAAGCGGGAGAGTTCATCCGCCGGATTTTCGCTCGACTTGATATAGGACGCTGAAAAAGTCGTGTTACGAGTACCACACCAACGGGCTATATCACGAAAAATGGGTCTTACATACTTCCAGACTAAACGGTTTCTACTTTGTCGCTTGATAAGGGCCCATAAAAGAACACTACTGTCCACCATGAACCGGATGTGTACAGGGGAGTACGTAGTGCGGTCAGTGTCACGGGTAGGTTTCAACTCTTTTCCAGAGCACAGGCACCTAAACGGCAGGTCAAGCGTAACCTTCCACTGTTCCCAGGTATTCCACGTAGCGTGGGCCTCTAGTTCTGCTATTTGGCGCGCAACCATCTTCTTTCCATGGTCCTCCATACGTAGATATTGTACCCAAATTATGATCATACACAATTCCGCCCCATCCTTTCGTGGAAGCGTCAGTGCATATGGTGTACATATCGTATGAGGCGAAGCCATTCTACAAGGGCGCATTGGTCGACAAGGTTTGTTACGTATGCATCGGTCGACCCATTGTTTCAGAGAGCGTACCGTTGAAGCGTGAAGTCTAATGGGATAATCGCGACGAGTTTGAATTAACGTGGCTAATCGTCGCCGTATAGTCTTGATACAAAAGTGATATCGAAAAAGATCAATTCCTATATTCCTGACGCCATAATGATTCGTGCTAAAGAGATTTGATTCTTGACGCAGGAATTCCTGGACTACGCATAATATTTTCCAGAATGCTGAGTCCGTAAGAGGCGTATTTCTCAATAACACGTTCTGAGTTGGAGACTATATGATGACGATGATTCCAGTGAATGCCGATAAAATCGTATTCGTGCGCTACTTCCCATTCACCGACTGTTGCTTCACATGTACGCATTCGAAACTTTATGAGCGCGCTTATAGCTTTAAGCTTCTTTTCGGAAGGTGCCAAAACTCGTGCGTCATCGAGCCACGTATCAATAGAACATACTCTCAGGGCTCGTGGTATCGTACTAAACCGCTCGTCGCACATGAGAGAGGACATAGCTAATTGCATAATTTCTGGCGAGAGTGTATGTCCCATAGGGAGGCGCTTAAAGGCATACCAAGATCCATTTTCACGCGATCCTGCCCAAAATGTTAGTTTGTTCGAAGCGTCCTTAGATATCGGGATTTGATAGAAGGAAGCCTTGAGGTCGATTCGAAGTGCCGGTCCACCAATCCATACTGAGGATAAGTATTTAATGCGGTTATAAAGATTGAGGGATGGCGTATATCCATGTATATCCCGTACCGCTAAGTTTCCTTCCTGAGGCCATAGAATCATGCGTCGTCGCCATCCTGGCTTTTTTAAGTTCCGCAACGCAAAATGGCCAGGCAAATCCCTGTATCTGACTATGGTGGATAGGTCCGATGATTCCGTTGTCGTATAACTTTTTCGCATCCTCGTCTGACAAGGTGAATTTGGCGCGATACGACATGTCGGCAGAATGGGATACAAATAAGGACAACAAGTACTTAAAGCGTCGACGAACTCTTCGGGTCATTATCCTCGTAAGAGCGTCGATGTCCATTGTATCCACCACTACATCCTGCAGGGGTAGATCCTGACCCTGGTCCCGTAGGAGGGATGTAGTCTTCTGGGCGAGCGTTGTAGCTCCTTTTGTGATCATTGACTCCAATATTTGATTATTATATTATTAGTATTGTTGTGGTATCACAATGTAAATTGGGTTTAATAGATTTTTCCGATTTTCCTTTTTGTTCGTTTTGCCGTAGCGTTTTGTTTTCATTTGTGTTAGTTTTGGAGTCCAGTGACGGGCGTGGACATACCCGTGTCCCTAACGTCTGTCTTTTGGCGAGGGGCAACTGCCCAGCCGTCGAGCCATGCGACTGTTAGGCCCAACCGTCCGAAATGGTGCAAAGACGGTTGTTGCTTGTTCGCGACCCGTGATTTCTCCTTTCGAGCTCAGCCTGGTTGCGCTGTATTCGTAAATAATGAATGAGACGATCCTGTGTTGACGATTGAGGGAGATATCATGAATTATATACATATATCGGGGAAATATATCAAGTTGATTTCCCATCAATGTAGGCCGTAAGCATAGATTGTGTAAACGTGGGCGAGGCCTGGGACGATTTCGTCGTCTGATTCGAAATGAACAACTTTCATTTATTTGCGATGAGGAGTTTTGGAGGTATTCCTGTTTCTGTCGTTTTTTGTATCACGTGTTTTCCCGCTATTATGATTACGATTGGTACTCGAACGGCGTGGTTCACTTCGCGTCGTTGCGGTGATGACGTGTTGCGCTGTGCATGGCGGACTTGATGATATTCTTCTGCACTACCGAATCGTCTGTATCGTCGTTCATTATGTTCCCCGGTCGATTTTCCGGGGTATAACGACGGTGCCGTTGTCCTGTCCCTTGATAAAATCGCTGTGCCGCAACAAAGCGACCTCGCGGTTGTAACGGACGACGATTACGTGCAGTGCGATTGTATTTTCTTTGGATGAAGCTATTTAGGTGTTCATCGATAGTATCTTGGAGCTAATCCGTAATGCCTTGCATATAACGCTGGCGGATTTCACTGGGATTGATACGTTTTCCTGCATGAATTTTCCCAATTAAAATAATAACATATGTCGTGAACGCACTACACATATCATTATAATCATGTGGGGAAAAGGTTACCACCTGATGGGCAAGTGGTCCTGCAAGGGCACATATCGTACGTTCGTGGTGATCCGCCCAATAGCATACTGCTTGAAACGCCGTTCGGTAATTGTCGTAGCGACCTGTTGCATCAGCACCTCGTATGGGGTTACCATTTTCATCGATTCGTCCCATCCACTTGAGGTGATCACCCCAGCCGGCGCCATAAGCCTTAATAATGCCTTCCACTGTAATAGCGGGGCCGTACCGTTCCAGGATAAATAGCGTTCCGGTGAACGAGCGTAGAGCAACCTGCATCTCCGTTGTGAATTCGATGTCCGACGCATCGAGACTCTCAAATGTACGAAGGTCTGATCGCGCATTATGTAAGTTTTCAACGCGATGCCCGGCGATCTCTGCCTCAAGCATTTGAAGTGCAATACGTCGTTGACGTATCTGATCAAGGACCACTCGTCGATTTCCCAATGGATTAATAATCTCTGTTCCAATGGGAATCAGGCATATTTAGTGGTCGAGCATCTGCTGAATTTCTTGCACGACGTAAAAAACAACGCGGAAAACCATCTTCCGAGTGATATCTCGATTCTGCCATGTCCGGATGTTCACAACACAGTTGCTTGAGTATAGGTGCTTCCCACTTATCACAATCGTCGAGTCGCGCCCGATGACCTTCGCTGTATAAGGGGATGGACCCCTGTAGCCCTTGGCCCATAGAACGTATGCGCGAGGTGTGGGAAGCCGCCTGTCCAGTTGCTGGTGTCTGGGTTGGTGGAACTGTAGGCGGTCGCGCCGCTGGGACTGAGCGCGAGTGGAATTCGTTTGCGGTGACTGCAGCAGGGTGGACGAGTCGCTGGGTGTAGAGATTGTACAAGTGGGTGCAGTAGGCGTAGGTGGCGATGCAACAGTCGTAAGTGGCGTTTGCATTGCAACTTGCTGACGTGATAAATCTTCCGACATCTGACGCAGAGAGGCCGCCATAGCTTCGGCGTGTCGTGCCTGCGCAAGATGGTCTTCCGTCATTTTCCGCACTATTTCGCGTCTCTGCAAGTCCTCCGGCGTTTCCTTGGGTCGTTCGTCCTCCGGCGAGGTGGACATTGAGATCCCCGATATAGCGCTCGAGGTCAGCCACTCGCGCACGTAATCTTCGGAGTTCGGCTCCACTTTGATGATAGTAGAACCAAACTGGCGTGCTTTTGCTCTAATCTTAGCACTCGGCGTCCCCAGAACAACTGTCCACGTCGGTCTGCTGAATGTCGGGACCTAGTAGACGAGCTGCTTCGGTCGGATCCTGTTCCACTCGAGCTTCTTGGACGCTTTGTTGATCGTCGAGTATCCAGTCCAGTTGCGCAAAGAGGATGAAGGATATTAAGGGGGTGTCCCTGAATAAGTAATGGTGGACCGTCTGACGCAGTTTGGGTGGATACTTGTCGAAAGATAAAGCGGCGTGACGCACTAGAATGACCTGTAAGGTCTTAAACGCAACGGGTATCGGTTCACTTATATCCGATAATTCGCCCACGGTCGAATAGTGGCACCGATATCGGTATACGTATCCCACCACTCGGGTAGCGGTCCGTTACACTCTCTCCAACGTGCAAAATCGTGTAGGTATTCGTCGCCTAATTCTGCAAAACGTGCGAGTTTCCTTCGTTCACTCCTTGATATATAAGCTCCTTGGGTAGAAGGCGTATCCGATGATGGAGGTTCTGAGATGGTTACCTTCTTCTTCTGTCTGCGTTCGGACGTTTGTTGGGTGGAAGAGTGAGATGAAACTGTACGGGATAAATCGGAGGTTGTCTCCACACGTATGAGCCGGCGATCGAGATCTTCTATTTTTTCTACCGAAACAGTGGTAGAAAGAATAATACGAGAAAATGATGAACGTATATCACGGAGATCTTCTCGCAGTTTACCAATTTTTCCTTCGTGGTCCGCTGAAGATTTCTTAGTTGTAGCACTGAATCCTTTGTAATGGTTATAAATTGATCGAGAACCTCCTTCAAGGAATTCGCAGCTAGTACGTCGTCTTCTGCGGACGTTTTGGATCTTTGTTCTCTTGTGGTGCAGCACGATTACGTGTCGTCCTATATCTTATAATATTATTATCTTGATGTGGTTAGTGAGAGGGTAGAACTAAAATCTTCTTTGCAATAGCCAGTGGTTGTCCAGTCCAACTGGTAGAGGCCAAAGATTTCAATCTAACCCTAACCCTAACCTAAACCCTTGGTCCAATCTGAGTATAAGTAATAGAGCATTGCATGTTTATCTTCAGGTGCTGTTCTCTTTTACTAACAGATTTACCTCAGATTCTAGTTAAGTGGACCTCTGCAAACATGGCCTAAAGTAACCCTTGGTACCAATCAGCTCCCATAGCGCCTGATCTCCCAGGTCTTCCATATTGCTACTATGATCAGGCCATATTGCTATGGAGGGGTTACTTTAGGACGGGTTGTACCTCTCATCGAGCCAAGTCATGCCCTCCGGTTCTTTCCCTAGTTCATTATTCGCAATGATACTACGATACACTTTCCCCGTATCCAGTGGTCGTAGACGGAAAGTTCATCTGCCGAATTGTTGCTCGAATTTACGTAGGACGTCGTGTAAGTAATGGTGGTCTTAGTGGCTAAAGTTGCAATGTTTCGTAATAGAGGCCGAATAGCGCGCCAAACTAAGTGATTCCTACTTGTACGCTTAGTAAGGGCCCAAAATAATACAGTGCTATCTACCATAAAGCGAATATGAATGGTAGGTTCTAATGGAACACCGTCAACGACGTCACGGGTAGGACTATCCTCGTCCACATGGGCGAGACTCAGGCGCCTAAACGATGGGTCAAGCGTAACCCTCCAACTTTTCCAGGTATGAAGCAACGCCTGAGCTTCTAGTTCAGCTATGTCCGCTGAGGGTGTTCTACGTCTCCAATGCCCACCATATGTCGAAAGACCACCAGTATGATTATCATAAACAATTCCACCCCATCCGCTCATGGAAGCATCTGTGCAGATGGTGTACCGACGAAAATAAGTGGAGTGTATATCATATGGTCGCATGGGATGCTGAGGTTTATTTGCTAAGCAGTGAAATACCCAGCGTTTAAGTGTCCGAATTGCCGATTGCTGTAATGTGATAGGATAATCCCATCTAGTTTGAATCAAAACATTAAGATGTCTGCGTATTGTTTTAATACAAAAGTGATAATTGAAAAGATCTCTCCCTAAGACGCCAGATGCCATGATGAGACGTGCCATGAGTGATTCAAGAATCATAGCGCTGACACCCTTTCGCTCAGCTAAATCATTCCAGAATGTCTTGGTGATGATGATTCTTATCTTTTCAATTACACGTGATGAATTACAGACAGTCTTATGCATGTGATTCCAATGAATTCCAATAAAGTCGTATTCGGTTGCAAATTCCCATTACCCGACTGTAGCTTTGCATTGAT
>NHOR01000363.1:0-25913 GCA_002287245.1 Trypanosoma congolense | reverse complement strand
GCGGAAGCGAATAATTCAACCGCGTGGGTGCTGGGTGAGGGGTACGTCCAAGGCAACTGCCACATGGCCTCATCCCTCCTTGGTATTCTCGAGTGCCATGTGAAAGGCAGTCAGCCGGAGGTAACCTGAATGTGGAAGCACTTTGTAAAGAAACGAACAATAATTTGGATGAAAGTCAAAGTAAACCCCTCACAACCTGCATACAAATCTCAAAAAGCAAGACGTACTGCAACGGCACCGGGGCGGCACTCAAGGCAGCCATGGAGAGGTGGAATGGAATGGACAAGAGGAAAAAAGATACAAGTGGCGGCTCCGGAGTACAACAGTGCACTGTGAAAGATGGCTGGGAAGAGCGCGCCCGCAAAGCCCAAGACACATGAGCCGTCTGGACGAGCACGTGCAGACCATACACGACGCCAACTCTTGACGACCGCCTACTTCTCTGTGGTGCACCAAATGCGTGAAGATATTGCCAACGGCCAACCCATGAAAGCCATTGTCGCCAATGCCCGCAAGGCCGGTCAAAAAGCGCCCAAGTCGTTGTGGAGAAGAACGACCCACCTCCCCAACGCCTCTCACCCCACAACCCAGGGAATGAAAGAAGAAGTCCAAGTCACCGTCCAGCTGGAGGGGCTCAAGTCATGGAGGACAAGGACCATGACCCCGCCACTCCAAGGAGAGCTTCCCCAAAGTTTATGTTTATCTTTTGGGCCTCGTCCTCCCCTGTGCTGCCTGATCGTGTGCCTCACCCTGTACGGCGTTCTCCAAACCCCAGTCCCGGTCCTCTCCCTCGCACCTCGACGACAAGGCCAGCATGCCCGTGGTGGCCGCCACGCTGGGCAATGAAGGAAGCACAAGGGTACACTTCTAAGACCCAGGACTTCTCCCACACCCTCTTCAAGCAAGCTCTCATAACAAGACCAAGACCTTTGGGACTTGCTTTGAGACTTGATAGATTCTGCTTTCATATAAAAACCAAAAAAGGAAAAGAATCTCCCATGCTCTGCAGCCAACCTTTGATACACTTCGAAGGGTCTTTTCCACAGGCTCTAGGAACCTTTCATGATCTTCCCCCTTCCCAAAACCTTTTGGACTCTCTTCCTGAAACTTGGCTCCTCTCTGGAAAGCAGTACGCAGACGTGCCTCTGGAGTTTTGAAGACTGGCCATGAAACAGCAACGATGGCCCAAGTGGCGAAGGCAAGGCCGAAGAAATAACAGGGACTCGCCACGTCCAACTTACCAACGATGAACTCGTTATCCATGAAACGGGATGTGGTCGAGGCGTGGTTGGAAGGCATACACTCCATGGCCTTTTGGGGGCGATACCCCTAGCCGCACCCAAACGATTCCACATCCTTTCTCTTTTACTTATCTTTCTCTTTGTTTTTGTCTTTTTATTTATGTATCTGTTCACTGGTTTACTTGTTTTTCTTGTGGGCGCTTGCGTGCAGGGAAGATCCCTGTTGACGCGATGCCGTCCATACCATAGCCCCCACGCCACCCATCGGACCTTCGAACGAGGTATGACACGGTGCGCGGTGGAATGCATTTATTTCTCTTCCCTTCCCTGTGCGTATAACGGTCTTCTCAGCAGTTCTTTGAAGATGGTAAAGAATGTGTTCCTGCGGGTTATGCGAAGGACGAGGCGCCGGACCGGCAGGGTATGGTTGTGTGCGGGAGTTTCGTTTATTCTTATGATGCTGTGCATGCTATGGGAGCCCGTGTGGACCTACCAACCAGGCTCCGTGAAGGAAGCTCCTTCACGACCACCATCCACTACAGCACGTACTTCCGCTTCATTCCACCGGATGTCGTCCACACATGGAAAGCACGTGAATTCCTCGTCGTCATGGGCATTCCCTCCGTTGACATCGATGCCAGGCGGCGGCGGCGTGATCTTCAGCGGGAAACGTGTTGGCAGTACAATGGTGTGGCGAGGCAAGGAAACAACTTTACCGGTGAGTTTCTTCCACTGTACCTCGTCGCGCCGCACCAGGACAACGGGTACGAGATTTCCGAGTCGCTGTGGAAGGAGGCTGCGCAGTCCCACGATGTGATCCTTTTGCCAACGCGCGATGTGCGGCCCACGACACGGAGGCGGATAGGTGAAGGCGGTAGTTGGGGCCTTGAACCGGAGCTCGTCATGAGCCGCAAGACGTACCTGTGGTTTCAGTTCGCGCTGCACCTGTTCCCCAATGCCCCTTACTTGGTGAAGGGCGATGATGACCTATTTATGCGTGTACCGCAGTACCTCGCCGACCTTCGTGTCATGCCTCGGCGTGGCCTTTACACGGGCCGTATGATAAAGCCGCGAAAATTGTTTTGGAAGTCCCGCGATATTGTTTATGCGGGTGGTTACTGCTACACACTTTCGAGAAATGTGGCACAGGCCTTGGTATCCTACAAGCCACTGGTCGCATTGCTGAGTAAGCCGTACTCCATTTGGCGTACTATCCAGTACAAGACGATGAGCACGGATAACGAGGACGTCATGGTGGGGCGTGTCCTACAGGAGAAGCTTAAACTGGAGGGTCTCATTACGGTAGACGTGGGGAAGTGTAGGCTCCATGATTCCGGGATGCGCGGTCTATTCACAGTTGTAACACCCAAGTCTGTAGTGGTGCACCACATCCGTGAGGAGGACTACCAGGGTCTGTGGAGATGGTTTGAAGACCATGGAGCACCTCCTGCACCCTCGGAGCTTTATTGGTTCAGTAAAAATAGCGCTATGTTAGTTTGTTGATACTTTCAATTCGCCTATCGGTTTGGGAATGGGGTGTCTATCCTCTCTTTCTAGGATCTCTGGGATCCTCTCCTTTTCCCCTCACCTTCCTTTTTTTATACCATTTTTTTGGTATGGGGAAAGGTAGGGGGCGTTCTTGGAGAAGCCATGAAGTGGGCGTTTACGTGTCCCGCGGAGGTCGAGGTGGAGCTGGCCGTGGTGGAGGTGGTGCGTGCGTCTTGGGAACCGTTGCAAACCGCCCGCGGGTTCTTTCTGCGTTTACTGCACGGGGCCCGCCAGTACGACGCGCAGGACGGCTGGACCTTCACCACCGACACCCTTCAGAAGGCCATGCGACAAGTCGTGTTTGAGGTCAAGGGTGGAGAGGAACTTGCAGACCATGGCCATGCGGCGGTGACTGCAACCATGCGATATGCCCTGGATCCGGAGAAGGCCATGCACGAATTTCTCCTCGCTTTCCTGGGCGAGTTGCATACACTGGACCGACAGATGGGCAACCACCGAGGCGCCGACGCGTTCCACCAGGCGGCTCGGCGAATCGTTTTTTGGGGAGGAGCGTCCGAGCGGTAGCGATCTGCAGACCTTAGCGATACAGTGGCAGGTGCGGTGCGTGCTCCAATTCGAGGACCCGGAGAGGAAAGCGCAGGAGCTTCTTGGTGGTGTGATGCATGACGCAAGTCACCTGGACCGTTGGAACCACCACCAAAGAGGCGAGGAAGCCCTTCTCAAGGCTATGGAAGAAATTCTCAAGAAGACCTCAAAGGACTGACGGTTAAATACAAGAAGAGGCGGGGAGTGGCGGTGGGGTGAGATATCCTTGAGTGTGGCCCCATTTCCAGGATGAAGCAGCGGGGTAGACTTCCACGGTGGCCATGGCCAGGGGGGCGGGTCCTTGCCCACCGGCCGCAGCGGCGTGGACCCGTGGAACCGCACCTGGGAAGCCGTGGTGAAGCCGTGCCTGCAAGGGGGAGGAGGTGACGCCACCGAGCCCGTCAGCCGTTTCGAAGAGGCCTGGAAAGACTTAAAGAAACTCGTGGGGCCGGAGGGGAACGCCGTGTGGGAGGGGGATCGTCCACCAGCCTGTGGCGGAGAAGAAAAAGGAAAGGAAAAAGAAAAAGAACGGCAAGAAGAAGGGACCTCGGGCCATTGCCGCGTGAAGTCGGACGAGAGGTGTGGAGCAGTCACCGGCTCACAGCCCTTTTCCTACCACCCGTGGTGGGAGGCGCTCCGAACGGCCCTCGAGGTCCGCCCGAAGCGGTACCGGCTGGCGGGGCCCGGCCGCATCCTTCCCTACCGCTCGGGTGTGGCCCACGGGAGTTTGGACCCCGCGCCCCTACCATGGCTCCTGGGTGCCGTCATGTTGGTGTTTTTGTGAATGATTCCCTAGAAGACCTTTTTGCTGGTTTTCTCCTGGGTCATCCATCACCCGATATCTCCAAGGCCCTTCTTGGCAACCTTGTGACAAAGTACCCTGTCCCCCTTCGACATGGTAAGGGTAAGGTTAGGGAAAAAGCACGCTCTTGGAAACAAGGCGAATGGGGACGCGTCCGCGAGGGATCGCGATGGGCATGGTCTCGCTCGGGGACGGTGCGGAGCATAGAGGCCGTGAGCGAAGTGGCCTAGGACGCTGGGACGGGTTTGAATGGGAAGGAGTACGACGCGCTGTGTGGGGTGTTTCAGGCCTCAGCGGAGTGATGGGAGGCATCCGAGAAGTCAGACAAGGTGCCCCATGAAGATTGGAAAACTGGCCTGCGCCACGCCCTGTTTGGGGGATACCAACCAGAAGAACAACCTCAAAGGTATTACGGATAGTTTTCCCAGAGTCTAACAGAGAACGGGTCATCGCGGATGGAGGTGCGGCAGTTGCCAAAATGACGATCCGCACTACCCGGGTAGCTCCATCACGCACGACCTCATGTGCTCGTGCACACCGGTAAAGTACGGCGAGCCCTACTACGGGCACTTTTGGCTTTCTGGGTGACACCCCAATGAACACAGCTTCAAGCTTTGCAACATGGCAAGAAATGGTATGGTAGAGAACGAGAAGGGCGGGTGGTATGTCGATAGCTGGAAGCGACAGGTGGCCAAAGGCCTCGGGCTGCCTTGGAAGACGGTGGTGTGGGAGTGCCTGAACGACCGGACGAAGAGTACGGGGACAGGGAGTGGGAGTTCAGGTCTGGAAGAAATGGTGAAGAAGCTAAACGGTACCCTGCAGAACTTTACCCCATTGCTTAAGCCGGCGAATGGGCGCCATAAGCTTGGGGGTTCTGAAGACCACTACACCGCCAGCGACGGTATCGATGAGAGTCGAATCCGTGTCCACTACGACACCTGCGCGAACCTCAAAAAGCCCTGGTGGAAGAAGCTCAAGGAGGCCCTCTATGGGAAGACGCCGGCACAAGTCCTCCTGGTAGATCGCTCCGTCGCACCCACCGTGGAAGGGACCCCGAAGCACCCCCGCCGGGGGAACTCGAGGAGGAAGGCAAAGAAAGCGGCGGCCCCGGGGATAGCAAGCGCAACGGCACCAATGACAATTCCCACAACTCGACGCCTCCTAAGAGCACCCGCACTACTACCGGTACGATCACCGGTACGATCACACACGGGGACAGCCGCCCCACCTTCCAGTACCTCCGGAGTGACAGTGTCCGAACCTCCGCCAAAATCCTCCACCCGGCCCTCCTGGTCTTTCTCCAAGTCCATATACCGGGGGGCACGCCTGATCCCTACGCCTCTTGTTTCTCCGAATGGCCTTCCTCCCCACCGCCACCCCTTCATTCGACACTCTTGCTGGCTCCTGCGGGTGCGGCCACCGCAGCCTCATGGCATCATGGCTCTTTCTCACCGGTGACATGGTTAGGGAATCCATAAGGGATAGTAAAACTCAAGGGATTAGGGATGTGGATGAGGAAGAGGATCGGGCTTTGCGTGATGGTCGTGATGGGGCTGGCTTGTGCGGAGAACGATGCGGCCACCCATCTTAATGAAGCCGAACACGGTGCCCTCTGCGAGTTGTTGAGATCGGCCACTCGTTTGTGGAATACGTCCAAGGCCGACTTGCACCCGGCTCTGGAACGGGACTTACGCCATACCCTTTTCGGGGAAGACAGGGCAAGCCAGGGTCCTGCCCCAACCCTGTCCAACGATTTTGGAGACGCCGGAGGCAGACGGTTGCGGTGGTGCGGATGGTGCTACCCGGAGCAACCTCGGTGGCCTGGTTTTTCCGCCCCCCACGACCTGCTTTGTCTGTGCACGGTGGGAAAAGGTGGGTCTCCCCTGGACCGTACAAGCACCCAGAGGAATAGCAGCCCCCCTACGCTCTGCGGAGTGACTGGAACGGAGTGGGGATACGGTTCGGGTCCAGAAGGTTGGTACCACGGAAACTCCAGGGATGAAGCCGACGGGCCGTTGAACGCGACCTGGAACCGTGTGGTCGCCCGTTGCTGGCAGGAAACGGGTTCCACCCCCGATGGAAGGGACGTGGTCGAGCAGGTGGAAGATTTGAAGGTCCAAGTGCAAACGTTCATCGGGGCCCTGAAGAACCAGACATCCAACGGTGGTGGAGCGAAGTCGTTCGGGGGGTCACCCGGTACACCCAACCCTTGTGGTGGAGCCGACCCCGCGAACATTTGTGTCCAGTATCCGGAGTGGTGTTATGTCCGTGGCCGGCACCAGGAGCCCTGGTGGAAGAAACTCCAGGGTACACTCCAAAAAGCCACGCACGAACTCATCGTGGACCGCAACTTCACGACGGACCCCACCCCCGAGAGTCGAGACGCCCTGCCACCATCCGACACCCCCGAGCCACAAGAGGATACCGGGACCCCATCCAGACAACGCCATCAGATTTCCGAGGACTTCCCCGAAACCAACGCCACGGGGTTCAACCGGACGGCCGCACTCGAACTACTCCGAAACTATAACCTCACCAGTGACACCCTCATCCATCCGCCACCCTCCTGGCTCCTCGGTGTCACGATGGGCATCCTTTTCTAAAAAAAAGAAGAACCTCTTCCCATACAAACACCATTTATGACTGAACATCCATACGTCTCCCACACACACCCGAAACTACCGTCTCCTGGATCCTTCTCTTTCCCTTGGGACGCGACCCTATTTTCCCACATCCCTGTGTTCAGCTCAGTCGGTAGGTCATAGAGGGATCGAGAGGAGTCGGCGTAGGAGGATAAGGATGTCCGGAGTGGTCTTGTGGTCGATGGTACGGTTTTGGGTGGGCGTGATGGGGGTGATGAGTGCCGCTCCGGCCCATGGTAAGGACCCCCATGGGCCCCCGCACCAGGCACTCTGCACGTTGCTGAAGGTGGCCGTACGGGAGTGGGGAAAAGAGGGAGAGCATCTTGCACCGCCTCTGAAGAAGGCCCTCCACCAAACCATTTTTGGCAACAACAGTGATGAAAAGGACGTGCAACCGTTAAGAGACCAATTGCCTGAAGCTTACCGTGATGTAGAAGACCGCCTTTCATCCCGGAGTCTCTGGTGCGGGCAACGCTTCAATCCTGACAACCCGGCGGGACAGCCGCGCTGGTCCGGGCACTCCGCTCCCCACGACCTGGTTTGTCTGTGCACGGTAGGGGACGGTGGATATCCTTTTACGGGAGACACCCAGGACAACCACACCCTGTGTGGTCAAAAGGAAGACGCCTTGGGAGCGAGCGACCATCAGGGATGGACGGGCAATGGAAATGTACAGGGAGAACGGCACGTAAGGGCCACGTGGGCCAATGTCACCACGCCGTGCCTCGAGCCCGCTGCGTCCGGTGAAGATTTGAAAGGGGCCCTGGAGAGTTTCTTAGGGCATCTGGTCAACACGTCGGGCCCAGAGAACGCCCATCGGTACCAACTGGGGGAAGGTACACCCGGCGACTACGATGCCTGCACGGGGTCTCCTCCTTATGGCGTCTGCGTCGAGTACTACAACAGCACGACCACCAGATACCCCATGCCCTGGTGGGTAGACCTAGAGGAGACCCTCATCGCAGACGCGCAACTCCAAAAGCAAGTCGCCGAGGAAGAAGAACAGCGCAAACAGAAGCAGCAAGAAGCGGCAAAACACGAATCCATCCCTCACCCACGGAGACGTCCCCGGAAAAGCAGGCCGCCTGGCTCGCGAAGAAGCACCACCACCATCCACACCACCGACACCACAGCGGTGCCCCCCTACTGTTGCCTTTTTCGGGCGTCCTTGGCACCGTCGTCCTGTGGCTTTAAGGTTCTAGAAATCTTATCTTTACTCCAACGCTGTCCCTACCCGAAGGTTCCCGAAGACTCCCTAAGCCTTCCGTTTCTCTCAACTCTTCTCCACATCCTTTTTGATGATCAAGCAAGGACCCAGAGTTATAGAGTGGTTCGCTCAGGATGCTCAAGCTGGGGGTAGGAGTAGAGTTGATGGTCTGGGTGATGGTGATGGTGGCGGGAGGGACCAGTGGGGCTCATGGGGCCAGTGGTACTGGTGTCTGCCAACTGAATGAGAACGCCGCCGGTCTCCTGTGTGCCATTGCCAAACTGGTGGAGAATGCCAAGGAGGTCGCGGAAAGGCATGAGGACAAGGATGTCCGGGAAGCATGGAGCAATATTCAGTACAACAAGGAGGTGGTGGACCATCGCGTGGACAAGTTGCCCGGCCTCATCGAGGAGGCTCAAGCCAAAGGAACACTGACGGCGAAGGACGCCGAAAAGCTGACAACAGTTTATCGGGATGCCCATATCAAAAATGCTCAGCAGCATAACAAGTCTAAAGCCGCTGCAGAGGCACACAACCAAACCCACGCGGAAGCGAAGAATTCAACCGCGTGGGCGCTGGGTGAGGGGTACGTCCAAGGCAACTGCCACATGGCCTCATCCCTCCTTGGTGTTCTCGAGTGCCATGTGAAAGGCAGTCAGCCGGAGGGTAACCTGAATGTGGAGGCACTTTGTAAAGAAACGAACAATAATTTGGATGAAAGTCAAAGTAAACCCCTCACAACCTGCATACAAATCTCAAAAAGCAAGACGTACTGCAACGGCACCGGGGCGGCACTCAAGGCAGCCATGGAGAGGTGGAATGGAATGGACAAGAGGAAAAAAGATACAAGTGGCGGCTCCGGAGTACAACAGTGCACTGTGAAAGATGGCTGGGAAGAGCGCGCCCGCAAAGCCCAAGAACACATGAGCCGTCTGGACGAGCACGTGCAGACCATACACGACGCCAACCTCTTGACGACCGCCTACTTCTCTGTGGTGCACCAAATGCGTGAAGATATTGCCAACGGCCAACCCATGAAAGCCATTGTCGCCAATGCCCGCAAGGCCGGTCAAAAAGGCGCCCAAGTCGTTGTGGAGAAGAACGACCCCACCTCCCCCAACGCCTCTCACCCCACAACCCAGGGAATGAAAGAAGAAGTCCAAGTCACCGTCCAGCTGGAGGGGCTCAAGTCATGGAGGACAAGGACCATGACCCCGCCCACTCCAAGGAGAGCTTCCCCAAAGTTTATGTTTATCTTTTGGGCCTCGTCCTCCCCCTGTGCTGCCTGATCGTGTGCCTCACCCTGTACGGCGTTCTCCGCAAACCCCAGTCCCGGTCCTCTCCCTCGCACCTCGACGACAAGGCCAGCATGCCCGTGGAGGCCGCCACGCTGGGCAATGAAGGAAGCACAAGGGTACACTTCTAAGACCCAGGACTTCTCCCACACCCTCTTCAAGCAAGCTCTCATAACAAGACCAAGACCTTTGGGACTTGCTTTGAGACTTGATAGATTCTGCTTTCATATAAAAACCAAAAAAGGAAAAGAATCTCCCATGCTCTGCAGCCAACCTTTGATACACTTCGAAGGGTCTTTTCCACAGGCTCTAGGAACCTTTCATGATCTTCCCCCTTCCCAAAACCTTTTGGACTCTCTTCCTGAAACTTGGCTCCTCTCTGGAAAGCAGTACGCAGAAGTGCCTCCGGAGTTTTGAAGACTGGCCATGAAACAGCAACGATGGCCCAAGTGGCGAAGGCAAGGCCGAAGAAATAACAGGGACTCGCCACGTCCAACTTACCAACGATGAACTCGTTATCCATGAAACGGGATGTGGTCGAGGCGTGGTTGGAAGGCATACACTCCATGGCCTTTTGGGGGCGATACCCCTAGCCGCACCCAAACGATTCCACATCCTTTCTCTTTATACTTATCTTTCTCTTTGTTTTGTCTTTTTATTTATGTATCTGTTCACTGGTTTACTTGTTTTTCTTGTGGGCGCTTGCGTGCAGGGAAGATCCCTGTTGACGCGATGCCGTCCATACCATAGCCCCCACGCCACCCATCGGACCTTCGAACGAGGTATGACACGGTGCGCGGTGGAATGCCATTTATTTCTCTTCCCTTCCCCTGTGCGTATAACGGTCTTCTCAGCAGTTCTTTGAAGATGGTAAAGAATGTGTTCCTGCGGGTTATGCGAAGGACGAGGCGCCGGACCGGCAGGGTATGGTTGTGTGCGGGAGTTTCGTTTATTCTTATGATGCTGTGCATGCTATGGGGAGCCCGTGTGGACCTACCAACCAGGCTCCGTGAAGGAAGCTCCTTCACGACCACCATCCACTACAGCACGTACTTCCGCTTCATTCCACCGGATGTCGTCCACACATGGAAAGCACGTGAATTCCTCGTCGTCATGGGCATTCCCTCCGTTGACATCGATGCCAGGCGGCGGCGGCGTGATCTTCAGCGGGAAACGTGTTGGCAGTACAATGGTGTGGCGAGGCAAGGAAACAACTTTACCGGTGAGTTTCTTCCACTGTACCTCGTCGCGCCGCACCAGGACAACGGGTACGAGATTTCCGAGTCGCTGTGGAAGGAGGCTGCGCAGTCCCACGATGTGATCCTTTTGCCAACGCGCGATGTGCGGCCCACGACACGGAGGCGGATAGGTGAAGGCGGTAGTTGGGGCCTTGAACCGGAGCTCGTCATGAGCCGCAAGACGTACCTGTGGTTTCAGTTCGCGCTGCACCTGTTCCCCAATGCCCCTTACTTTGTGAAGGGCGATGATGACCTATTTATGCGTGTACCGCAGTACCTCGCCGACCTTCGTGTCATGCCTCGGCGTGGCCTTTACACGGGCCGTATGATAAAGCCGCGAAAATTGTTTTGGAAGTCCCGCGATATTGTTTATGCGGGTGGTTACTGCTACACACTTTCGAGAAATGTGGCACAGGCCTTGGTATCCTACAAGCCACTGGTCGCATTGCTGAGTAAGCCGTACTCCATTTGGCGTACTATCCAGTACAAGACGATGAGCACGGATAACGAGGACGTCATGGTGGGGCGTGTCCTACAGGAGAAGCTTAAACTGGAGGGTCTCATTACGGTAGACGTGGGGAAGTGTAGGCTCCATGATTCCGGGATGCGCGGTCTATTCACAGTTGTAACACCCAAGTCTGTAGTGGTGCACCACATCCGTGAGGAGGACTACCAGGGTCTGTGGAGATGGTTTGAAGACCATGGAGCACCTCCTGCACCCTCGGAGCTTTATTGGTTCAGTAAAAATAGCGCTATGTTAGTTTGTTGATACTTTCAATTCGCCTATCGGTTTGGGAATGGGGTGTCTATCCTCTCTTTCTAGGATCTCTGGGATCCTCTCCTTTTCCCCTCACCTTCCTTTTTTTATACCATTTTTTTTGGTATGGGGAAAGGTAGGGGGCGTTCTTGGAGAAGCCATGAAGTGGGCGTTTACGTGTCCCGCGGAGGTCGAGGTGGAGCTGGCCGTGGTGGAGGTGGTGCGTGCGTCTTGGGAACCGTTGCAAACCGCCCGCGGGTTCTTTCTGCGTTTACTGCACGGGGCCCGCCAGTACGACGCGCAGGACGGCTGGACCTTCACCACCGACACCCTTCAGAAGGCCATGCGACAAGTCGTGTTTGAGGTCAAGGGTGGAGAGGACTTGCAGACCTTGGCCATGCGGCGGTGACTGCAACCATGCGATATGCCCTGGATCCGGAGAAGGCCATGCACGAATTTCTCCTCGCTTTCCTGGGCGAGTTGCATACACTGGACCGACAGATGGGCAACCACCGAGGCGCCGACGCGTTCCACCAGGCGGCTCGGCGAATCGTTTTTGGGGAGGAGCGTCCGAGCGGTAGCGATCTGCAGACCTTAGCGATACAGTGGCAGGTGCGGTGCGTGCTCCAATTCGAGGACCCGGAGAGGAAAGCGCAGGAGCTTCTTGGTGGTGTGATGCATGACGCAAGTCACCTGGACCGTTGGAACCACCACCAAAGAGGCGAGGAAGCCCTTCTCAAGGCTATGGAAGAAATTCTCAAGAAGACCTCAAAGGACTGACGGTTAAATACAAGAAGAGGCGGGGAGTGGCGGTGGGGTGAGATATCCTTGAGTGTGGCCCCATTTCCAGGATGAAGCAGCGGGGTAGACTTCCACGGTGGCCATGGCCAGGGGGGCGGGTCCTTGCCCACCGGCCGCAGCGGCGTGGACCCGTGGAACCGCACCTGGGAAGCCGTGGTGAAGCCGTGCCTGCAAGGGGGAGGAGGTGACGCCACCGAGCCCGTCAGCCGTTTCGAAGAGGCCTGGAAAGACTTAAAGAAACTCGTGGGGCCGGAGGGGAACGCCGTGTGGGAGGGGGATCGTCCACCAGCCTGTGGCGGAGAAGAAAAAGGAAAGGAAAAAGAAAAAGAACGGCAAGAAGAAGGGACCTCGGGCCATTGCCGCGTGAAGTCGGACGAGAGGTGTGGAGCAGTCACCGGCTCACAGCCCTTTTCCTACCACCCGTGGTGGGAGGCGCTCCGAACGGCCCTCGAGGTCCGCCCGAAGCGGTACCGGCTGGCGGGGCCCGGCCGCATCCTTCCCTACCGCTCGGGTGTGGCCCACGGGAGTTTGGACCCCGCGCCCCTACCATGGCTCCTGGGTGCCGTCATGTTGGTGTTTTTGTGAATGATTCCCTAGAAGACCTTTTTGCTGGTTTTCTCCTGGGTCATCCATCACCCGATATCTCCAAGGCCCTTCTTGGCAAACCTTGTGACAAAGTACCCTGTCCCCCTTCGACATGGTAAGGGTAAGGTTAGGGAAAAAGCACGCTCTTGGAAACAAGGCGAATGGGGACGCGTCCGCGAGGGATCGCGATGGGCATGGTCTCGCTCGGGGACGGTGCGGAGCATAGAGGCCGTGAGCGAAGTGGCCTAGGACGCTGGGACGGGTTTGAATGGGAAGGAGTACGACGCGCTGTGTGGGGTGTTTCAGGCCTCAGCGGAGTGATGGGAGGCATCCGAGAAGTCAGACAAGGTGCCCCATGAAGATTGGAAAACTGGCCTGCGCCACGCCCTGTTTGGGGATACCAACCAGAAGAACAACCTCAAAGGTATTACGGATAGTTTTCCCAGAGTCTAACAGAGAACGGGTCATCGCGGATGGAGGTGCGGCAGTTGCCAAAATGACGATCCGCACTACCCGGGTAGCTCCATCACGCACGACCTCATGTGCTCGTGCACACCGGTAAAGTACGGCGAGCCCTACTACGGGCACTTTTGGCTTTCCGGGTGACACCCCAATGAACACAGCTTCAAGCTTTGCAACATGGCAAGAAATGGTATGGTAGAGAACGAGAAGGGCGGATAGTATGTCGATAGCTGGAAGCGACAAGTGGCCAAAGGCCTCGGGCTGCCTTGGAAGACGGTGGTGTGGGAGTGCCTGAACGACCGGACGAAGAGTACGGGGACAGGGAGTGGGAGTTCAGGTCTGGAAGAAATGGTGAAGAAGCTAAACGGTACCCTGCAGAACTTTACCCCATTGCTTAAGCCGGCGAATGGGCGCCATAAGCTTGGGGTTTTGAAGACCACTACACCGCCAGCGACGGTATCGATGAGAGAAGGATCCATATCCACTACGACACCTGCGCGAACCTCAAAAGCCCTGGTGGAAGAAGCTCAAGGAGGCCCTCGATGGGAAGACGCCGGCACAAGTCCTCCTGGTAGATCGCTCCGTCGCACCCACCGTGGAAGGGACCCGAAGCACCCCCGCCGGAGGAACCCGAGGAGGAAGGCAAAGAAAGCGGCGGCCCCGGGGATAGCAAGCGCAACGGCACCAATGACAATTCCCACAACTCGACGCCTCCTAAGAGCACCCGCACTACTACCGGTACGATCACCGGTACGATCACACACGGGGACAGCCGCCCCACCTTCCAGTACCTCCGGAGTGACAGTGTCCGAACCTCCGCCAAAATCCTCCACCCGGCCCTCCTGGTCTTTCTCCAAGTCCATATACCGGGGGCACGCCTGATCCCTACGCCTCTTGTTTCTCCGAATGGCCTTCCTCCCCACCGCCACCCCTTCATTCGACACTCTTGCTGGCTCCTGCGGGTGCGGCCACCGCAGCCTCATGGCATCATGGCTCTTTCTCACCGGTGACATGGTTAGGGAATCCATAAGGGATAGTAAAACTCAAGGGATTAGGGATGTGGATGAGGAAGAGGATCGGGCTTTGCGTGATGGTCGTGATGGGGCTGGCTTGTGCGGAGAACGATGCGGCCACCCATCTTAATGAAGCCGAACACGGTGCCCTCTGCGAGTTGTTGAGATCGGCCACTCGTTTGTGGAATACGTCCAAGGCCGACTTGCACCCGGCTCTGGAACGGGACTTACGCCATACCCTTTTCGGGGAAGACAGGGCAAGCCAGGGTCCTGCCCCAACCCTGTCCAACGATTTGGAGACGCCGGAGGCAGACGGTTGCGGTGGTGCGGATGGTGCTACCCGGAGCAACCTCGGTGGCCTGGTTTTTCCGCCCCCCACGACCTGCTTTGTCTGTGCACGGTGGGAAAAGGTGGGTCTCCCCTGGACCGTACAAGCACCCAGAGGAATAGCAGCCCCCCTACGCTCTGCGGAGTGACTGGAACGGAGTGGGGATACGGTTCGGGTCCAGAAGGTTGGTACCACGGAAACTCCAGGGATGAAGCCGACGGGCCGTTGAACGCGACCTGGAACCGTGTGGTCGCCCGTTGCTGGCAGGAAACGGGTTCCACCCCCGATGGAAGGGACGTGGTCGAGCAGGTGGAAGATTTGAAGGTCCAAGTGCAAACGTTCATCGGGGCCCTGAAGAACCAGACATCCAACGGTGGTGGAGCGAAGTCGTTCGGGGGGTCACCCGGTACACCCAACCCCTGTGGTGGAGCCGACCCCGCGAACATTTGTGTCCAGTATCCGGAGTGGTGTTATGTCCGTGGCCGGCACCAGGAGCCCTGGTGGAAGAAACTCCAGGGTACACTCCAAAAAGCCACGCACGAACTCATCGTGGACCGCAACTTCACGACGGACCCCGCCCCCGAGAGTCGAGACGCCCTGCCACCATCCGACACCCCCGAGCCACAAGAGGATACCGGGACCCCATCCAGACAACGCCATCAGATTTCCGAGGACTTCCCCGAAACCAACGCCACGGGGTTCAACCGGACGGCCGCACTCGAACTACTCCGAAACTATAACCTCACCAGTGACACCCTCATCCATCCGCCACCCTCCTGGCTCCTCGGCGTCACGATTGGCATCCTTTTCTAAAAAAAGAAGAACATCTTCCCATACAAACACCATTTATGACTGAACATCCATACGTCTCCCACACACACCCGAAACTACCGTCTCCTGGATCCTTCTCTTTCCCTTGGGACGCGACCCTATTTTCCCACATCCCTGTGTTCAGCTCAGTCGGTAGGTCATAGAGGGATCGAGAGGAGTCGGCGTAGGAGGATAAGGATGCCCGGAGTGGTCTTGTGGTCGATGGTACGGTTTTGGGTGGGCGTGATGGGGGTGATGAGTGCCGCTCCGGCCCATGGTAAGGACCCCCATGGGCCCCCGCACCAGGCACTCTGCACGTTGCTGAAGGTGGCCGTACGGGAGTGGGGAAAAGAGGGAGAGCATCTTGCACCGCCTCTGAAGAAGGCCCTCCACCAAACCATTTTTGGCAACAACAGTGATGAAAAGGACGTGCAACCGTTAAGAGACCAATTGCCTGAAGCTTACCGTGATGTAGAAGACCGCCTTTCATCCCGGAGTCTCTGGTGCGGGCAACGCTTCAATCCTGACAACCCGGCGGGACAGCCGCGCTGGTCCGGGCACTCCGCTCCCCACGACCTGGTTTGTCTGTGCACGGTAGGGGACGGTGGATATCCTTTTACGGGAGACACCCAGGACAACCACACCCTGTGTGGTCAAAAGGAAGACGCCTTGGGAGCGAGCGACCATCAGGGATGGACGGGCAATGGAAATGTACAGGGAGAACGGCACGTAAGGGCCACGTGGGCCAATGTCACCACGCCGTGCCTCGAGCCCGCTGCGTCCGGTGAAGATTTGAAAGGGGCCCTGGAGAGTTTCTTAGGGCATCTGGTCAACACGTCGGGCCCAGAGAACGCCCATCGGTACCAACTGGGGGAAGGTACACCCGGCGACTACGATGCCTGCACGGGGTCTCCTCCTTATGGCGTCTGCGTCGAGTACTACAACAGCACGACCACCAGATACCCCATGCCCTGGTGGGTAGACCTAGAGAAGGCCCTCATCGCAGACGCGCAACTCCAAAAGCAAGTCGCCGAGGAAGAAGAGCAGCGCAAACAGAAGCAGCAAGAAGCGGCAAAACACGAATCCATCCCCTCACCCACGGAGACGTCCCCGGAAAAGCAGGCCGCCTGGCTCGCGAAGAAGCACCACCACCATCCACACCACCGACACCACAGCGGTGCCCCCCTACTGTTGCCTTTTTCGGGCGTCCTTGGCACCGTCGTCCTGTGGCTTTAAGGTTCTAGAAATCTTATCTTTACTCCAACGCTGTCCCTACCCGAAGGTTCACGAAGACTCCCTAAGCCTTCCGTTTCTCTCAACTCTTCTCCACATCCTTTTTGATGATCAAGCAAGGACCCAGAGTTATAGAGTGGTTCGTTCAGGATGCTCAAGCTGGGGGTAGGGATAGAGTTGATGGTCTGGGTGATGGTGATGGTGGCGGGATGAACCACTAGGGCTCATGGGGCCAGTGGTACTGGTGTTTGCCAACTGAATGAGAACGCCGCCGGTCTCCCGTGTGCCATTGCCAAACTGGTGGAGAAGGCCAAGGAGGTCGCGGAAAGGCATGAGGACAAGGATGTCCGGAAAGCCTGGAGCAATATTCAGTACAACAAGGAGGTAGTGGACCATCGTGTGGACAAGTTGCCCGGCCTCATCGAGGAGGCTCAAGCCAAAGGAACACTGACGGCGAAGGACGCCGAAAAGCTCACAACAGTTTATCGGGATGCCCATATCAAAAATGCTCCGCAGCATAACAAGTATAAAGCCGCCATGGAGGCACACAACCAAACCCACGCGGAAGCGAAGAATTCAACCGCGTGGGTGCTGGGTGAGGGTACGTCCAAGGCAACTGCCACATGGCCTCATCCCTCCTTGGTGTTCTCGAGTGCCATGTGAAAGGCAGTCAGCCGGAGGGTGACCTGAATGTGGAAGCACTTTGTAAAGAAACGAACAATAATTTGGATGAAAGTCAAAGTAAACCCCTCACAACCTGCATACAAATCTCAAAAAGCAAGACGTACTGCAACGGCACCGGGGCCGCACTCAAGGCGGCCATGGAGAGGTGGAATGGAATGGACAAGAGGAAAAAAGATACAAGTGGCGGCTCCGGTGTACAACAATGCACTGTGAAAGATGGTTGGGAAGAGCGCGCCCGCAAAGCCCAAGAACACATGAGCCGTCTGGACGAGCACGTGCAGACCATACACGACGCCAACCTCTTGACGACCGCCTACTTCTCTGTGGTGCACCAAATGCGTGAAGACATTGCCAACGGCCAACCCATGAAAGCCATTGTCGCCAATGCACGCAAGGCCGGTCAAAAAGGCGCCCAAGGTGTCGTGGAGAAGAATGACCCCACCTCCCCCAACGCCTCTCACTCTACCCAGGGAAGAAAAGAAGAAGTCCAAGTCACCGTCCAGCTGGAGGGGCTCAAGTCATGGAGGACAAGGACCATGACCCCGCCCACTCCAAGGAGAGTTTCCCCAAAGTTTATGTTTATCTTTTGGGCCTCGTCCTCCCCCTGTGCTGCCTGATCGTGTGCCTCACCCTGTACGGCGTTCTCCGCAAACCCCAGTCCCTGTCCTCTCCCTCGCACCTCGACGACAAGCCAGCATGCCCGTGGTGGCCGCCACGCTGGGCAAGGAAGGAAGCACAAGGGTACACTTCTAAGACCCAGGACTTCTCCCACACCCTCTTCAAGCAAGCCCTCATAACAAGACCAAGACCTTTGGGACTTGCTTTGAGACTTGATAGATTCTGCTTTCACATAAAAACCAAAAAAGGAAAAGAATCTCCCATGCTCTGCAGCCAACCGGTGATACACTTCGAAGGGTATTTTCCACAGGCTCCAGGAACCTTTCATGATCTTCCCCCTTCCCAAAAACCTTTTGGACTCTCTTCCTGAAACTTGGCTCCTCTCTGGAAAACAGTACGCAGAAGTGCCTCCGGAGTTTTGAAGACTGGCCATGAAACAGCAACGATGGCCCAAGTGGCGAAGGCAAGGTCCTGGGAACTACACGAGATCCACCACCTTAAGCTCACCGAGTACCATACCCTGGAGCATGGAAAAGGATGTGGTGGAGGTGCTCCTGGAAGGCATCATGTCGCCGGACCAGATCAACTTGTACTGGTTTCTGAAACCCGTATGTTCCGTGGTCCAGGAGCAGTACGCTGGTTTCACCCTGGGTGATTTTGTAAGAAACCCTCGACACTGCATACCCGAAGCGAATGTGTGTGACAGCTTGTGGCAGTACCTTCCCTATCTGTTGTGGAAATTTAGAATGTCAGCCGCCCACTCGTAAAACATTTTGGGCCCACTGAGACCTGGACGAAGTGGCACTGGGATTCCTGGAAAATATACATTGACAACGACGACACACCCCTGGAAGCCATCGATGAGGAGATCTGGAGTCGGTGCAGGAGACCACCACCTGTACCTCAATACCAACCCTACAAGGGTGTCGTTTTTCTCGGAGGGACAGCTTCGTTCATCCAGGTCCCGTATTCCACCCTGGGGTACCTCGTCCCTATTCCACTTTCTCCCCGAGCATGGCCTGGATTATAAAACATGTAAATTCTATTTTCATGATCAATTTTTTTTCGGAAACACATTCTGGTGTAAAATGAGTATACATTTAGATATACATTCCCTCTTTATATTTTATTTTCGGGAAGGGTAACCAAATAAAAACAATGATAATGGCGCGTGTCCTTTTAGAGGAGAATAAGTGGGTCGGAGATAAAACGATCACCCGTGCCCACCACCATCCCATCTTCATTTCATAAAACGGTTAGCAACCATGCTGGCTATTCATCTACCAAACTTCCTCTCCAGATAACTTTTCTTCTCACTTTTTTTTACTAGAAACCACAACAAGGAAGTGGAAGTTATGCCGCGCTGGTGGTACACCCATGGAGGGGTGTGGAACATTTCCGCTTTGCCCTCATAGTTGTCGCTTTTGAATTTCTCGTTCGTGATCCTATTTCGGGGAGGGTTCACTAAAACAGTGTGGGACAAGATCACAAAATTCCTCACCCCTTTCTCTAAGAAGGCAGGCCATCGGGGAAAAAGGTATCACAGGTAAGTTGTTTTTTTTTAATCCCAATGATTGGTGAAAATGACTCTTTCTGAGGTTATTTCTGGAGGGGAGCGGGGTTGCATGTCCTCTGATAGGAGTTTAGTCGAAGGGGGAAGTGGTTCTATATGCTTGTGAGGGTGGATAGTTAGTCCCTCTCGCTTTTCAGCTAGTGTATATTTCACCAGATGCTTCAACCCTAACCCTAACCCCCCACCCCCACTCGACAGGAAGACCCTCACGCTTGTTGGACCCTTTCGCTTGTTGGACCCTTACGCTTGTTGGTCCCTTACGCTTGTTACACCCTTACGCTTGTTAGACCCTCTCGCCCATAATGCCGTATTCCACCATGGGGTATCTCATTCATCTTCCAATTTCTCCCCGACCATGGCCGGGTTATAAAACATGTCAATTTTATTTCCATGAGCAAGTTGTTTCCAAACGAATATGCTGGCATAAAATTAGAATACAGCTAGAAATACATTCCCTCTTTATATTTTATTTTCGGGAACGGTAAATCAACGAGACAAACATGATGGCAATTCTCATGTGTCCTTCTAGAGGGAGAATTAGTGAGGGATACAAAACGATCACCCATGCCCATCCCATCTTCATTTCATAAAGCAGTTAGCATCCATGCTGGCTACTCATCTACCAATCTTCCTCTCTCGATTTCATTTTCTACTCACTTTTCTTCCTAGAAACCGTAAAAAGGAAGTGGAAGTTATGCCGCGCTGGTGGTTCACCCATGGAGGAATGTGGAACTTTTTCGCTTTTAGTCTGATTCTCATGGCGTTTCTATTTCTCGTGGTGATCTTATTTCGGGGAGGGATGTGCTAATACACTGTGGGACGTGAAACAAAACATTCTTCACCCCCTCCCTAGGAAGGCGGGCATCGAGAAAAGGGTGTCCCAGGGAAGTTGTTTTTTTGTGAATTTCGATGATTGGTGAAAATGACTGTTTCTGAGGTTATTTGTGGTGGTGAGCGTGGTCACGTGTTGTGCGAGGGAGTTGATTTGAGGAGGGGAGTGGTAGTACTAGTGATGAGAGGGGAGAGAGGAATGAGAAGGCTTGATTGCTTATCCAATTCCTATCGATCACCGGCCGCTATGGAGTACCTATTTCCCCATGAGTATCCTGTAGCCTGCATGGTGTGGTTCGGCTGGCCAGTGTGTGCCCACTTGCCTTTCCCATAGGAGTTTATTTCTTGGGTTGTTTGGGGATATGGAGTGGGAGTGGTTGAGCTCGTCCATGTAAATTGTTTTTTTTCTGTTGTCCTTCTCGAGTTTCCCAGTAGAATTTCCAAGAGAAAGAGAGAATGCAAAACAGTAGGGATAGGGGGGTCCACGGTGTGTGGTCCATGATGTTGGTTATGGTTATAGGGGTGGCGGTAGGGAGTACCGAGAATGAGCAGTATAACAAGGAGGAATTCAACACCTGTGCAAAATCTTAAAGGTCGCCGAAGGGGAGCCGGCACCAATCCCGATGAACTCGGAAAATTTTTGGAGACGCGAAAAATTTTGGAAAAGCTGCTCCGCGCCACGAAGACCTCCATGGCCACCTACGAACAAGTGATGGCGCTGAAAAATAGGGACAAGGAGGACGCCGAGTTTGTTTCCTATACCGTCAAGAGGAGGATCGCCAACGAGAAAATCAAGCATGCGATGGAGAAGACGAAGGATGTTTACAGTCGAATGGAGGAGGAGCTGATCCAAGCGAAAAAAGAACGCACGCTCGCGCGGAATAATTTGGTTCATGCGATCTACGGCGTGCAGGTGGGGGCGATACCGAAGGAGGAGGAAATCACCAACGTGCTGAGGAACGTCAGCAAAGCCAGTATTTTTAATCGCTGGGGAGGGGAGCTGAAGGTGAATGTCCACGCCAGTCCTCCGTCGGAACCCACTTGTGGCGCGACAACAGGCGAGGGGGCGGGCTTCACGCTCATCAACGATTTTTACTGTTTGTGCGTGGGAAAGGACAATAATCACACAGCGTGCCATGAAGACATCAGGGGTCCTGGGAAGTGGAAGGCCGACGGGAGGGATTGGCATGCAGAAACAGAATGTAATTGTAATGGCAATTGTGGTAATTGCCCATGTTGTAGGGATAAGTGTACAAACGGAAAATGTTATTGTGACCATAGTTGTAAGTGTGAGAGCAATAATTGCTGCTGTTGTAAGGAAGGTTGTGATAAATGTGGTGATGGTAAATGTTGCTGCAGACCTACACCCTATGGCGTCCTACAAGGCACGTGGACCCACCTCAATGTCACGGTAAAGGGTGAAAACCAAACGTTGGACCTCCCTGAGGGCTGGCCGCACATTCGGAAGGCATGCAGTGAAGTTTTCAAAGATCCCATCAACACCACCGCCGAGAGCATCCAAGAGGTGCTCGATGGCTTCAATAAATTATTGGGGAGTAACAGCAGTAAGAAAGGAATCACGACCGGTGGTTCTGACGCCGAAAACGAGTCCCGTCGAATGGTTGTTTTGGGTTATGTAAAGAATATGGACCAACGTTACAACTCCTGTACGGGGCCCATAAGCATACCCAAAAAGGTGACATGGCTCTCTGCGTAGACTACTGGACCGTCTTGAACAACCGTCACGGCATTGTGTGGGAAACGTTTATGGTCCAGGCGCAGAAGCACCTCCACGCCATGGACAAACACGTCCAAAAAGCCCAGCAACTCTCCACCATGATCCAAAAACTCAAAGAGTCCGCTGAAGAGAGCTACCGCAAGATTACCCATGGCAACGAGGCCTGGAGGACGGCTATGGGTTTAGAGGACATCCCTTTTTTAATTTACTGATCTTTGGGGTTGGTTGGTTTTAATGTTTTTATTCCCACTTTTTTTCATGCTGCATATACACCAAATGTATTGCGACACTACAAGAAATTTCTCCTTACTCCAGTGAAAGAGAAATGCTTCGGAGGGAGCGACGCTTATTATTTTTACTATTATTACTTTTAAGACTCCCAAGTGGGCTGGCCAATAAAGAGAACGCCGGTGAAGCCGAGCTCTTTTGCCGAATTCGTCTGCTGGCCGAGAACGACCCCGAGAAGCTTGTCTATGGCAATGAGGAGCGGGAGAAACAATCATGCGGCACATCGAGAAGATGGGTCCAGAGATTCGCACCCTCGTCGGGAAAGCTGATCAACGTGACGCGACCCTCATCACGCAGTTCAACAATCTTGTGAAGGAGGCCAAAAAGCTCATGGAAAATATGAGGGAGCTGCGCCGAAAAGCAGCCGAAAAGCGCATTTCTGCAAAAAGACATTTGCATCAGGTTATATTTGGGGAGTATGGGGGAAGGGGAAGCGGGAGCTGGATGCGAAACCGGAGACCATCAAGAAGATTTTTAACAATGAAAAATTTGAAGAGTCGTGTGGGGGAGCGGGAATAAGATGGCCGGGAAAAGCCTCATCAACGATTTTATTTGCCTTTGTGCTAAATGGATAAAATTGGATCCCGTATTTAACTCACATCATGACCACAGCATCTGCAAATACGGCGTGACCACGGCGGTAATGCCTGATTTTTCAAACTGGACGGAGGTGTGGTATTGGAACAAACACCGCATCTGCATCAACACGGCTCCACCCATCCCGACGCCTCAAAATATCAACTACCTCGTGGCGCACTTCACGAGGTTTCTGGAACGCGAGCAGCAAAATTTCCAGGTCAAGAATGTGTTAGGGTATGTAAAAGCCACAGACAAAGGCGAAGCAAGCGTTTGTGACGGAAACACTACCGGTACCGAAGGCTTCTGCGTCAACTACAATCACGCCCTGGCAAATGGCGGCATCGAATGGGTCAACCAACTCAAGAACGCTTCCAAAGACCTCGAAGATATGGCACGCTACGCGGAAGAATCGGAAACTAGTCTGCCTCAGCTGGAGATGCTAGAATACAATGCGCTCCTCCTCTATGAAGAAGCCAAATACTCCACGCATCTTCCCCATGCCACTCCTAACGAGACCGACACAAATTCCTCCAATGAAAGCTACGAGGGGGGCTCTCCCAACGCCTCTGAAGAAGAGAAGCTGGAGGAGGAAGATATCGAAGAGAACAAGGACGGCACGTGGAAAGGAGGGCCGTCGTGGCTTATATTTGTTTTTTTCCTTTTTGATTTTTGAAAAAATGTCTGAATGAGCCTTGCCTTGCTCGTGAGACGGACCACGGTGGAAGCATGGTGTCGTCGAAGTTTTTTTCATTTTTAAATTGGTGTTTAGGAAGGGAAAATGCTGATTAAAATTGCACTTTTGGGGCTGGTTCTCGGAGTGGGTTTCGGCTCCGCATTTCCAGTAAAGATGAATTCAAGTTGTTTTGCCGCATCCTGGAGGAGGCCGACCGCATGATGACGGAGACGAACTAACGTGTATGACGAACAGGTCGATCGAGAAATTATCAAAGAGATGGTGGTACTTTACAATGCCACCACGGACAACATGAATGAATTTCGAAAAATGCTGTGGGAAACCAAGGATTTTTTCGAAGCGCATCCGCCGCCTACGCAACCGAAGAATCGGCGAGACGCGCACCGTGAAATTGGAAAGTTGATTGAAGAGGGGGGGAAGAAAATCGAAGACAGCCGAAAGCTCGCCGAGACGGCTAGCCAGAAAATTGAAGAGGCTAAACTATCGGTGCTGCGGGGTTGTACGGAGAGCATGTTACCGAGGTACCAAAGCAGGACGGGAAATTATCAGACTTTCTAACCGAGCCCAAGCTTACTTTTGATCATCCTACCAGCGTGAGTGAGAGTTGTGGGAGCAATAATAAAGAAACCGGCAAAACGCTCCTCAACGATTTTTTTTGTGTGTGCGTGGGGGAAGGCAACACGAGTGGTACGAGTGAACCACCATGCCACTGGAAACTCAGACCTCCCAAGAAAGTGAAATGCGAGAAGAATAGCTGCTGCACAAAAGATTGCTGTGTCCAGCCGCCACAGGGCTGCTGCGCTGGTGATAATAATAACTGTTGCAAATGCGGCACGTGGACTCAAATGAAGTACGAGAAGGATGAAGAAAATGCCCTTAACCTCACAGAATCCTTCCAGAAAATAGAGGAGATGTGTCGGGAGGAACTTATGAAGGAAGTGAAGCAGACAAAAGACATGAGCGGCTTGCTGGACGAGTACGTGAAGATGATTGGGCACGGAGGAGCCAAGAAGAATCAGAGTAAGACACATATGTTCGGGCAAAGTGGATGGGGTGCTGACGATAGCCAGAAAAAAGTTAACTTTACCAACTGTGACGGGAGTGGGGATAATGGGGGTAAAAGTGGTGTTGGTGGTAGTTGGTCAAACAACAATAACATGTGCGTCGATTACAGCAAACATTTCAGCAATGGCCAATACGCCATCCCCTGGCACGAAAAATTCAAAAACTACACCCATCTCATGAAACAATCCCAAACCCTCCAAGACCAAATTCTCAAAAACCGCGCCGCCCTCCTCCTCCTCAAAGGCCAGGCCTGGCTCGCCTACAACCGCGAAAAGGATGACGAAACCTCCAACCTGGACGATATGAATGCGAGTAATCTTTTGGATGGCACCCAACTTCCTCCTTCACTGCAACTGTTTTACTTATCCATTTTCCTCTAAAGCCAACACCCTCCTACACTTTTTATACTTTCCTGTGAATGGTTCTTATCTGCCTCCTTTGTGACTGTACAAATAACATTTCTGATCCCTTCTTTTCTCTGGGTATCTCCAAGTTAGACACAATAGATCATGGAAGGAACTCACTTCCCTGGAGCATGGAAAAAGATGTCGCCGATGTACTCTTAAATGGCGTCACATCCCCAGATAGAGTCAACCTTTACTGGTTTCTGAGACCCGTGTTAGCCGGCCTCACGATAGACCTCGTTTGTTTCACATTGAGTGATTTTGTAAGAAACCCCCGACACTGCATACCCGAACCAAATGTGTGTGACAGCTTATGGCAGTACCTTCCCTATCTGTTGTGGAAGTTCAGAATGTCTGCCACACCACTTGTAAAACATTTTGGGTCCACGGAAACATGGGGGAAGTGGCACTGGGATTCGTGGAAAATCTATATCGATATGGATGAAACGCCCCTGGAAGCCATCGACGAGGAGATCTGGTGTCGGTGCAGGCGGCCGCCAGAAATACCTCAATACCATCCCTACCAGGGAGTCGTTTTGGTCGGAGGGACAGCTTCGTTTATCCAGGTCCCCTATTCCACCCTGGGGTACCTCGTTCCTATTTCTCCACGACCATGGCCTGGGACAAAAACATGTAAATTTCATTTCCATGATCCGGTTGTTTTCAAACAAACATGCTGGTATAAAACTAGTATAGAGTTAGAAACACATTCTCTCTTTATATTTTATTTTCCGGAAGGGTTGTCAAGGGAAAAATGATAATCATGATGGCAATTCTCATGTGTCCTTATAGAGGATAACAAGTAGGGGAGATAAAACGATCACCCGTGCCCACCACCATCCCATCTTCATTTCATAAAACGGTTAGCAACCATGCTGGCTATTCATCTACCAAACTTCCTCTCCAGATAACTTTTCTTCTCACTTTTTTT
>NHOR01000205.1:0-46074 GCA_002287245.1 Trypanosoma congolense | reverse complement strand
TTTCTCTATGAGAACAAACTTATTGAAGGTGATCGTTGATCACCGATGAATGAGGGAAGTGTGTTGGTGGGGGGAGAAGGGGAGTGGAGAGGGGTGCCATGTTTCCATGTTGATTCGATTTTGGTGTGGGTGATGAATGATCCGTGATCATCAATTATTGTACCGCTCTCTCTTATAATAGTGTACTTCTTTCCCCCATTGAAAATTCCTCAAGAGTTCATTTGTATAAAAAAGGAACAGGGTTAAGAAAGAATATTCAACCATGCCGGAAAGCATTTCAGGGGACAACATGTCGGATGATAGCATATCAGGATGAGGGAAGCTTTTGGGGCGATGGTGAGAGCAGTATCATAAGTATGATAAGTGATCGGAGTACTGACGATGGCAGTGAATCCCTCTTCTCGATCAATCTTCGGAAGTACGCGGATATCTTGGAAAGGCTGTTCCCCCTGTCGAGGATTAACGATTTCAGGGAGGAGGAGTGAGGGCAGGAAAGGTTTGTTGGGGGATGGCGTTCAAATAGGAATGATGCATGGAGTATGGCATAACAGTTGTCCATGGAATATGGTTTTCGTGATTGAGTGCTGGGTGATCATGGACTCTCTAGGGAAACACTCTCGCTCAGTGATGTACGCGCCTTACCCGAGAAGTTTTGAAAACAATTTGGAATAAGGAATTTTGAGCGAAATATACTGGAGTTCGTCTTCAGAAATGGTGTGGATTGGGTTTTTCTTGGAAGTACGGTTGAGGCATAATTGGGTGGGAGAGGTGATTGATTACGTGAGAGTTTTTTCTGCATGGTGGTGTGTTGTTGCTTGATGGGATGGTATATTGCCTTTCTCTCCATCGTTTGAATAAGGATAGCAATCAGGGAGCCAATGACGATATGGAAGGGGATGTTGGCCATGCTTATGTGACTGCCATGGTAATGAGGGGGTTAGGGGGGAAGTGTTGAGGATTACAAATCAGGATATAATTTCAATGGAGCAGAGTATGATGCCCTCTGCGGGGTGTTTCAGGCGTCTTTAGACTTGTGGAATGCATCGAGAACACGGAAAAGGTGCCGGATAAGGAGTTTCAAGGCGCTTTGGCCCAAGCCATTCTTGGGAATATTGTAATAGGCACATTAGCGGCATTAAGGAAAGCCTACCCAAATACTACACGCACCATACGCTACGGCACCGGGGTGAGCGTTGTGGGGGGTGCAAACATACAGACAAGTTCTACTTCCCCGGAAGCTCCATCACGCACGACCTCATGTGCCTGTGCACAGCGGGACAGTACGGTGATCCCTTCTACGGCTGGTTCGGATGGATTGCCTCAGAAAACGGCTTTAAACTCTGTGGGAGTGAAAGAAAAGATATGATTGAGAACCAATATGGTGGGTGGCATGTAGACACGTATTATAAAAAGCGACAAGCCAAGGACCTAGATAAATCATGGAAGACTATTGTGTGGGGATGCTTTAATGAGTGGAACAGCAAACCTCAACAGGGTAGCCATAATTTGACCGACAAGGTAGTCAGGTTGAACGTTGCCTTGCAGAACTTCACATCGACACTAAAGGTTGTGGGGGGTCATCATAAACTTGGGGGATTTGATGAACACACCGAAGCTGACGGCAGTGATGAGCGGCACATCCACGTGCGGTACGATGATTGCAATGGCAGAAACAAACCCTGGTGGAAGAAACTCAAGGATGCACTCGATGGGAAGACAGTGGAACAACTCTTTGTTCAACGTTCAACCCAAACACAACCATCAGACACCATTGAGCACCCCAGTGAGGAGGACTTCTTTGATGAAAGCGAAAGCCAAAGCGAAGAGCACAGCTACGCCGACACTTACGACAAACGCACCACTGAGCTCGACAGCAGCAACGCCACACAGGTGCAGTCCCAGAACTCCACGCAACACCGTAACACCACGTGGCGCGAACGATATGAGCAGAAATATCTTCCCAAATTACTGAAACTCCGGAGCGGCAGTGCCAGACCGTCATCCCAACAAATTATCATCACCGCCCTCATGGCTGTCCTATTGATCTAAGCCAACTTAAACCAAAGCAACAACCATACCTCACCACAAGAAGGACCCTCATCTGCCCTAAATTACTCTTCCACGCCATCTCCCTTCCATCCAGTTTGAAAAGCTGAAAAACAATGAGCAACGAATCCAAGGAAGCCAAAGAAGCCCAAGGGATCCAGGAGGATCATGCGTCGAAGGTAGAGAGGTGGACCATGGAGAGTACGGTGGAGTCTATCCTGGAGAGGGCCCTGGAGGACTGGGGTGCAATGAATGCGTGGAAGTTTTTCAATATTTACTACGGCAGGCCGTACGGCATGCACCGCCACCCGTCCGTGACCATGAAGCAGTATCTTGAAAGTCCGGAGAAGTTTATCCACGATCCAGCCAAACGGGAGTATATCCAACTCGGCCTGAACCTCAAGCGCGCCCTCATGCAGAAGCACCTCCAACGTGACCTGGACAAACTGCACGAGGCCAAGGTGGTTTTGCTGAAAGACTGGTCGAGCTACAGGGAAGCCGTGGACCTCCAGCCGATAACGCGCACGGTCCTAGCCAACGCGTTCGTCCATGCGTTCCAAGATAATCCAACAAAGGGGATTCTCAAGAAGAAAGTCAACCAATAGATATAAGGAAAGGAATGGAATAAGGTTTGCCTGTGAGCTTTGGTGTTTTCTAAATAGCCTTAGTGGTATCATCATCATACATCCCCCTTTTTCTACTATTTTGAGTTTCCTTCCCCCAATAATCCCCCTAAACCATTCCCCTTTCTCCCACAAAGTCAAGATGTCTGGCAAACCCTCCCCTGAAGGCATGTCCAAAACAGAAAACACCCAATGGAGCATGGAAAAAGATGTGGTCGAAGTACTCTTTAAAAACCTTGGAGACCCAAAGAAAATCAGCTTGTACCCCTTTCTGCAGCCAGCCTATCCATGGATGCCTCGGTACACTTCTCGGTACAGTTTGATAGATTTCGCCCGGAACCCGTGGCGATGCGTGGGAAACCCCGAGGGAAGAGAAAAAGTATGGCAAGAGTTCCCCCGCTTGTTATGGCAATTCCGAGTGCTGGCATTGAAGTTGGTCTATTATGCGGGGCTGCCGGAAGGTTGGGGGCCACGGGAATGGGAGGTGTGGCGGGAGTTTCTCAAGTTGGATGAGACGGATCCGGATATCATGGAGGGGATGGTATGGGCAGTCTGTAAAATGCCACCGCAAACCCGTGGGTTCCTGGAAGCGCCGTACCCGATTGGATACCCCGGGCCCCTTCCCATGCCGCACCTCCAGGAGCCTGGTACCTCTTTATAGAAATTTGTTTTCTGAAATTATGTTCCCTTATTATGTTTGGTTTGTGTTTGTAACTGTCATGGGAGAAGAATAAATTGTTCTACTATTTTTTCTTTACCAAGGGTTACGACAAAAAGATGATGAAATATTGGATCGTGTGTTTGGTGGTCATGGGAGGCTGGGTGAGAGAGTGGAGAGTGATGGCTACTTCCAAAGACTCTGTTGATGAAGGCGACAACGTTAAACCCTTTAAGCTCCTCTGCCGAATCTATAACGTTGCCCAATATCCTCCGATCAAGCCTGTGGACACGAAGGATTATCAGAAAATTGTCGATGATATCAACGCGCTCAGTGCTGCGGCCAGTGGGAAAGAAAGAGTCAACACCCAAAGCGAAGAGACAAAGTCCGCTCAAACACAGCTCATTGGTATCACACGAGATGCAAAAAAATTTTGGAACAAATTAAAAGGGTCAATCCAGAGGGAGAAGTGCAAAGGGCAAGGAATACGTTTAACCAAGTTATCTTTGGTGAGAATGGAAAAGAAGGGGATCTATACCACGGAGCATTAAGGGGAGTAGAAGGCAGTCGCCTAAATGCCTGTGGTAGCAAAGAAAAACAAGGAGCGACTGCCGGAAAGAACCTCGTTGTGGATCTTTTCTGTCTTTGCGCGCAAAATAACGAGGCTGAGGGCGTCGTCAATGTATGCGGGGTGAGTGTTGGCGATGGCGTTGGAATGGGTTGGGGAACAAAACTTTACTCTGCAGATACTATGTGGAATGAAGTTAAAAACGGATGTGAAACGTTTTCCAAGCACGGTATGACATCAACACAAGATGGATATTCCCTTTACCATAAGTTTTTGGACAAGGTGATGGCTGGAGGGAAAATCAAAGTCAATATTTCACGTAACATTCCACAACACGGTATGATTGGAACTGCGGTGAGTAAAACCGGCAACATCAACTTTAACTGCAACGGAAGAAAAGAAGTTAGTACCATCAGGATCAACATTGGCAGCGCTGCTGGTGTCTGCGTCTCTTACGGCCCAAATAAATGGGAAGAAAACATTGACTGGCTAAAGAAGTTCAAAGAAGGCCTCCAACTCATCGATAAACTCAACACCGAAACAGCCTCATGGCAGCATCAGCTCACCACACTCCTCAACCGTGCCCGAGAGTTGTATGAGAAGGTAAAGGCAAATACACAACTAGAAAATGAGGACAACACGGATGATTCCCCACTGGCACAACATCCAAACCCAGACGAAAACGAGAACGCCGACAGTGCCACGCGGAGCCAGCGTCACAGCCTCCTGGCATGGGCGCTGCTTTTACAATAAGAGAAATAAGAGAAAAACAATCACACTCCAATAAATACACAACCCCCATGATGCAACAGAATATCTCCACCAGAAGAAAAACTTGCTTCATTGCTGCCTACTATATAGTCACTCACTTCCCTCTCTCTTTAGAGAAAGCGGTAATCCAGATTCACATGTCATTGTATACCATCACCTCTCCAAGGACCATTCCCTGGAGCATGGAACGAGATGTCGCCGATGTGTTGTTGGATGGTGTCACGTCCCCAGATAGAATCAACCTTTACTGGTTCCTGAGACCCGTGTTAGCCGGCCTCACGATAGACCTCATTCGTTTCACCCTGGGTGATTTTATAAGAAACCCTCGACATTGCATACCCGAAGCCAATGTGTGTGACAGCTTGTGGCAATACCTTCCCTATCTGTTAAGGAAATTTAGAAAATGGGCTACCCCGCTTGTACGACATTTTGGGCCCATTCGGACTTGGAAGCAGTGGCACTGGGATTCGTGGAAAATTTACATCGACATGGATGAAACACCCCTGGAAGCCATCGACGAGGAGATCTGGAGAAGGTGCAGGAGGCCACCACCTGAACCTCAGTACCAACCCTACCAGGGTGTCGTTTTTCTATGAGGGACAGCTTCGTTCATACAGGTCCCGTATCCCACTGTAGGCTACCTCGTTCACATACCAATTTCTCCCCAACAATTACGTGGATTATAGAACATGTCAATTTCATTCTCATGAACATTTTTTTTCGAAAACACATGCTGGTGTAAAATTAGAATACAGTTAGAAATGCATTCCCTCTTTATATTTTATTTTCGGGAAGGGTCATCAAGGGATAAACAATGATAATGGCGCGTGTCCTCTAGTAGGGAGATTAGGTGTGAGAGATAAAACGATCACCCATGCCCACCACCATCCCATCTTCATTTCATAAAATGGTCAGCATCCATGCTGGCTATTCATCTACCAATCTTTCTCTCCAGATTTTATTTTCTTCCCACTTTTTTCTTTTTTCCCAAAAAACCCCAACAAGGAATTACAAGTGATGCCCCGCTGGTGGTTCACCCATGGTGCAATATGGAACTTTTTCGCTTTTGGTCTGATAGTTGTCGCGTTTGTATTTCTCGTGGTGATCTTATTTCGGGGAGGGATTCACTAGGACAGTGGGACGCTATACAAAAAATTCTTCACACCCTTTCTCTAGGAATGCGGGCCATCGAGAAAAAGGTATCCCAGGGAAGATACTTTTTGTGAATCCCGATAATTGGTGAAAATGACTCTTTTTGAAGCTATATCTGGAGGAGAGCGTGGTCACGTGTTATGCGAGGGGAGTTGAGTGGAGGGGGAGAGCAGTTCTTCAAGGAATGAGAGTGGGATAGTTAGACCCTCTCGCTCACCATTCCATCTCCCCCGAATGCATTTCCCGATGATTACTCCTTAGGGTTAGTTTGAGAGAAATTATTCCCCAATGAGAACAAACTTATCGAAGGTGATCATTGGTCGCCGAGGAATGAGGGAAAGTGTGTGGGGGGGGAAGAGGGGGAGTGGGAGGGTGTGCCATGTTTTCATGTTATGGGAAGACTGTTTTGTGGTGAGTGAGGGATATTCAGTGATCCTCTATTATTGTACCACCCTCTCCATTAGAAACGTATCACTCTTCACTTATTGTTGAATACTCCTCAACAGTTCATTTCTCTTAAAAAAGGTATCAGGCTTAAGCAGAGAATACTCCACCATGTCGAACAACATTCAGAGGGACAACATGTCGGATGATAGCATATCAGTGGATGAGGGAAGCTTTTGGGATGATGGGGAGAGCAGTATCATAAGTGACGAGCCTGTGGAGGACAGTACTGATGACAGTGTATCCCTCTTCTCGATCAATCTCCGGAAGTACGCGGATATCTTGGAAAGGCTGTTTCCACTGTGGAGGATTAACGATTTCGTGGAGGAGGAGGAGTGAGGGACAGCAAAGGTTTGTTGTGGAGTGCCACTTAGGGGGAAAGTTTGGACACATTATGCCACAATAATATCCATGGAACATTGGTTTTGTTATTGAGTGCTGGGTGATCAGGGATCATATATTATGAAACAACGCTGGATGTGGGATGCACACTTTTCTGGAAATAATTTTTCTCTGGAAGAAATTGGAGGGATAAGAATTGTTAAAACCATCAACTGGGAATTTATTTTTCTTATTTGGGTGATTCATTTTTATTGGTAGGATTGTGTGGAATAGTTGTGTGGGACAGTTTCTTGGTGATTTGGTAGTTGTGTTTGTGCATGGTTTTTCCCTTTTCATTGATTAGTGTGCTTGTTGTGGAATTTGAGGAGAAGGTAAGGATGATGGGGATGACGAGGATGATGATGGTGATTTGGATGGCTACCATGGGGGTGAGTACGAATGTAGAGGGGACTGATTATAATCATGACGCACACAAGGCACTCTGCGATTTGCTTGGGAGTGCTGTGAAGAAGTGGGGGGAAGTGAAAGACAGGCAGCATGACGACCCACTAAGAAATGCCTTGAAACAAACAATTTTCGGAAATGAGAGTGAGGAAGACATGGCGGCTTTTGGAAGACAATTGCCTCCTGCTTACATAGACAGGGAGAGCAAGGGCGAAGACCGCGGCATGTGGTGTGGGCAGCCATTTGAAGACAGCCACTCGGAGTCCAACAAGAATCAACCTTACTGGCCCGGCCACTCCGCTCCTCACGACATGGTTTGTTTGTGCACGGTGGGGCAAGGTGGTTTTCCATTAAATAAGAGTGAAGACAGTAACCAGGACACGCTCTGTGGCAAAAATAGAGAATCTCTGGGAGGTGGCACAAATAAAGGTTGGGGAGACAGCGGTCATAAGGCAGAACCACAATTAAAAGCCACGTGGGAAAATGTCACCCGTAAGTGCCTGCAAGGAAGTGAGCAAAAACGAAAACAATTGAAAGAAGCGCTAGAAGATTTCCTAAGGAAACTGAAACCCATACCAAGTACAGCACAATCAAGTAGGAGACAACTAGGTGAAGGAAACGCAACTGAAAGCGCTGCCTGCACAGGTTCCCCTTCTCATGGAGTATGCGTAGCATACTACCCAAAAATGCCCCCTACACCCTGGTATATACAACTTCAAAAGGCCATAACGGAAGATGAAAAGTTCCAACAACAAAAGCAACGCGAAGAGGAAAAAAACAAACAGCAAGAGAAGGAACAAAAACCTGATGAACCACACGCAGAATCCGTAAAACCAGAACCCATCACCACAAACCAAACCGACCAATCCCAAAAGGACGACCACACCGCCAAATATGAAAAACTCCAACCTCGCAGCAGCACACCCCTAATCCCGCCACCCTCATGGCTCCTCAGTGCTGTCTTCTTTTTCTAATAAAACCCCCCAACAAAATAAAACCACCAGTATTTTAAAATACATCCCGTCTCATGTATTCACTCCAAAAGAAAACTATGTTTGTTCATATTGAGTTTTTTTGAGAAAAAGATTAAAAGTGAGGAAAAGAGTAAGGGAGTATGCTTCAAGTCATGAAGGCATTCGGTGTCATCTTTATGGTGTCCGTGTTTTTTTCGGAAAAAGTATGGGCGGGCTCGTTCCATAGGAAGGCCCTCCCCACGGAGGCTGGAGAATCCATCTGCAGCCTCAGCCGGAAACTGAAGGATGTCTCTCCATGGACACAAGAACAACTGGAGGCACTTCAGAAAACTCGAGACACTTACGCCTCCAAATTCCTGGACTGGCAGCTACACTTTCACGGGTCTTCAGAGTGTGAGGTGAACCAAAGTATGTTGGATGATATTAGAACGGACCTCGAGAAGGTTAACGAGGAAATCAATAAACTTTCAGGGAAGGCCATCCGCGCAGGGGCACTCGCCGCCAAGTCTGCCGGGCGCTTGGACGAGTTCATCACGGTGTTCGCAAGGGCAAAGATGAGAAAAGTTTTTGACACAAGCAGGTTCTGCCTGGGTGATGGGGGTGAGCCAGCGAAAAGAAGCAATTTATTTGACTGCTTCCCAGATGGAGAAAAATTAGAAATAATTGAAGGCAACCTAGCCAAAATTCCTGAAAAGGTTCCGGACAAAAGTAAACTGGATCTCACCGCTGCAGTCAAGAGTGTGAACCACAGCGCCCTGGGGGCTTACTTTCATAGAATATACTGGGAAGACATGCACTCCGACTGCAACTTGATTAACGGGAAAACAGGTATCCTCAGTGGAGCCTTAAACGACAAGCTCTGGTGGGGTGGCGGCATTTTGACCATCGGGAAAGGCTTCGGAGGCGAAATAAAACGGAGCGAATTTGGCCCGGGTGAAGTTGCCAACGACACAACCGGTGGAAAGAATGCCCTCTGGACAGCCTCTCCTCACACCATTCCACACCTGAAAAGAACCCTCGCCGCCTTCCAGGATTTCAAGGACTCCGCAGCGAAAATTACCCAGAAGTTCAATGAAATCGAAAACATCGAAAAGCAAATTGAACCCTGCCTATCCAACGAGACCATGGAAGAGCATACTCACCATCAGCCTTGCTTCCAAAATGCCGTAAAGCTTAATGCGGAGTTGAAGGCAGCAAACGAACTACTAGCACGCTACCAGAAAGAAAAAGGACCACTCACGTCCGGAAGTGCCTCGATACTCCACCCAAGCGTCATGAGTCTCTGGTGCCTCATTGCTGCTCTAGCATAACCATATTTCAAACTGAAAATACAACCTCAACACAGTAACCCTTTTCCTGTCGGCAATATTTACTGAATAAGTCATGATGTCTCACACCTTTATTTATTTTTTTAAAATATGCAAGATCACTAACAAAGTTGAATAAAGGTTGACAGTGATGGTGATGGAGGTACTTATAAAGTGGTGGTGGCTTGTCGCAGTGTTCATGGCATGGTCCCCAGTACTCGCTGAGGGAGACACTTCCACCAAAGCCATCCCCACCAAGGCCGGCGCGGCTATATGCACTTTGAGCAAAACCTTAAAGGACGTCACGCCCTGGGCCACACAGCAGGTAGAGGACGGAAGAGCCAAGGTTACACACCTGGAAATGAAATTACTCGAATGGCAGTCCAAATGGGTGCAGTCCAAAGCACAGGGCAAAGGCTCCGAGACGTGCAAAATGACAGGCTTCCTGTTTAGACAGGTGCGTAAGGAAATAGACAAGGTCCGAGAGGAGGTGGAGAGACTGGAGAAAGAAGCGTCCAGAGCTGCCGCCTTCGCTGCCAATTCCGCGGGGCGCCTGGACGAGTTCATCACGGTGTTTGCGAATGCACAAGGAGGCACCAACTACTGCATGGGGGATGGAAAAGCAGCCACCGCTGGAGAATTGAGGGACTGCTTTAGCAAAACTGATTTCAGTGAGGAAAGTTTGGTTGACATTGGTGAAAGGGTGAGTGCACAGGAACCCAACCTGTTTTCCAAGATCGAGGGCATCAAGTACAGTTTCTTGAGTTCACATTTCACAGCGGGAAGTGGCGGAGGCTGCAACTTAATCAAAGGGGCTAGCGGTGGCATCCTCGGAAAAACAAATCTGGAAAAGTCCCTTTGGTGGGGTGGTGGCATTTTGACTATCGGTGCGGGGTTTGATGGGGTGTTACACAAAGAAAATTTCAGTGCTGGAGAAATCCCCAATGCCACAGCAACCAAGGCATTTTGGACAGCAGACCCCGCCACACAAATCGTGCACCTGAAGAACGCCTCGGACGCTTTCAAGGCCTTCAAAGCGGTCCAGGAAAAAATAAAAGAAAAAGTCAAAAGCATCGAAGATAAAATGGAAGGTTGCCTGACTGGCCAGGAACCCGCTGAGAATACCACGGAGCGCAATATCACGGAGCCAACAACCACCACGGAGCCGACAACCAGTCCTACCTGCTTTGACAACGTGGCCAAGATCGCTGCGGACCTGAAGGAGAAGAGAGCACTTCTGGCACGGTACCAAAAAGTGAAAGGATGGATTCCACCCAGCAGTGCCTTCAACGCAAAAATCCCTGTCAACCATTTTGGTCTCTTGCTCGCTCTATTCTAATGGTTGTTTTTAAGAAAATTGTAAGGGACTTGAGTTTGGGATATTGTGTAAAGCATAGAACCTTATATGCATTCCTTCCTTCCACAGTAAGAAATATTATTGTTTTCCCCAAATTATGATCACTCAAAGAAAGTGTATTAAAGAGCCAAAGATATAAGGAGGTCATGATGGGGATGAAGAAATATGTGGTGATGATGGTGGTCATGGGGAGTTTGGTCAGAGAGTGGAGAGTAATGGCTACTGCCGAAGAATATGTTAAGGAAAACGACAACGTTAAACCCTTTGAGCTCCTCTGCAAGATCTACTATGTGGCCCATAATCCTCCGATCAAGAACGTAGACACAAAGAAGTATCAGAAAATTGTCGATGATATCAACGCGCTCAGTACTGCGGCCAACGGGAAAGAAAGAGTCAATACCCAAAGCGAAGAGACAAAGTCCGATCAAACACAGCTCATTGGTATCACACACGAAGCCAGAAAACTTTTGGATCAAATTAAAAAAGTCAATCCAGAGGGAGAAGTGGAAAAGGCGAAGAATGATTTTAACCAAGTCATCTTTGGTAAGAATGGAAAAGAAGGGGACCTATACCACGGGACGTTGAATGGAGTGTCGAGTCGCCCAGGGGCCTGCGGAGAACCCAGTAAGCCAAAAGTAGGTAGCAGTGCCGGCAAGAGCCTCGTTGTAGATTTGTTCTGCCTTTGCTCGGAGCATGAAGAATCTTATAATGGACTGGACAAGGTATGCGGGGTGAGTGTTGGCAGCGGCCATGGATTGGGTTGGGGAACAAAACTTCACTCCCCAGATACTATGTGGAAAGAAGTCAAAAACGGATGCAAGAGCGTTTCCATACAGAGTTCCACCTCAACAAAAGGCGGGCATTCTCTTTACAAGGAGTTTCTGGATAAAGTTACAGCAGGGGGGAACGTTAAAGTCAAGAACAAAGACACCCTTCGCACCCCCGGGATGCTTGGAACCGCTGTGAGTGCAAAAGGCAACACTGACTTTAACTGCAACGGGAAGTCTTCAACATATAGGGACGCCGGTGCTGGTGTCTGCGTCTTCTACGGCAACCACCACCTGGAAGAAAACATTGCCTGGCTAAAGAAATTCAAAGAAGGCCTTAATATCATCGACAAACTCAACACCGAAACAGCCTCATGGCAGCACCAGCTCACCACACTCCTCAATCGCGCCCGAGAGTTGTATGAGAAGGTGAAGGCAGATTCACAACCAGAAGAGGAGAGCATGGAAGAACCCACAGAAGCACAACATCCAAACCCAGATGAAAACGAGAACACCGACAGTGCCACACGGAGCCAGCGTCACATCCTCCTGGCATGGGCACTGCTCTTACAATAAGGGAACTAAGAGAAAAGAAATAACACTCCAATAACATAACCAACTACATCATGCAACAGAATATCTAAACCATAAGAAAAACGTGCCCTCATTGCTGGCTTCTTTATCATCACTCATTCCCCTCTCTCACTTTAGAAAGCGGTAATCCAGATTCTTTATGTCATTGTATACCATCACCTCCCCAAGGACCATTCCCTGGAGCATGGAATGAGATGTCGCGGAAGTGTTATTAGAAGGTGTAGCCTCACCGGATAGAATCAACCTTTACTGGTTTCTGAGACCCGTGTTAGCCGGACTCACGATAGACCTCATTTGTTTCACCCTGGGTGATTTTGTGCGAAACCCTCGACACTGCATAGCCGAAGCGAATGTGTGCGACAGTTTATGGCAACACCTTCCCTATCTGTTGTGGAAATTTAGAATGTCTGCCTGTCCACTCGTAAAACATTTTGGGCCCACGGAGACATGGACGAAGTGGCACTGGGACTCGTGGAAAATTTACATCGATATGGATGAAACGCCCCTGGAAGCCATCGACGAGGAGATCTGGTGTCGGTGCAGGAGGCCGCCACCTTTGCCTCAATACCAACCCTACCAGGGTGTCGTTTTGCTCGGAGGGACAGCTTCAATCATCCAGGTCCCGTATTCCACCGTGGGGTATCTTGTTCCCATTCCAGTTTCTCCCCGACCATGGAGTGGGTTATAAAACTTGCAAATTATTCTCATGATCCATTTTTTTTGGAAACACATGCTGGTATAAAATGAGTATACAGTTAGAAATACATTCTCTCTTTATATTTTATTTTTGCGAGGGGTTATCAATCGAAAAAACAATGACAATGGCACGTGTCCTCTGGGAGGAAAATAAATGGTGAAGATAAAACAATCACCCATGCCCACCATCATCCCATCTTCATTTCCTAAAACGGTTACTATCTATGCTGGCTATTCATCTACCAATATTTGTTTCTCGATTTCATTTTCTGCCCACTCTTCTTTTTTTATAAAAACCCCAACAAGGAAGTGGAAGTTGTCCAGTGATGGTGGTTCACCCATGGTGGAATGTGGAACTTTTTCGCTTTTGGTCTGATTCTCATGGCGTTCATATTTCTCGTGGTGATCCTATTTCGTGGAGGGATTCGCTAAGAGGCCGTGGGACCCGATACAAAAAATTCTTCACACCCCTTTCCCTTATGGAAGGCGGGCCATCGAGAAAAGGGTCTCACAGGGGAGTTCCTTTTTGTGAATCCCGATGATTTTTGGAAATGACTCTTTCTGGGGTTATCAATGGAGGAGAGCGTGGTTACGTGTGATGCGAGAGGAGTTGAGTGGAGGAGGGGAGGGGGTGAGTGGAGGGGGAGAACAGTTCTTCAAGGAATGAGAGTGGGATAGTTAGACCCTATCGCTTGTTAATCCCTCACGGTTATTATCCCATCCCCCCAAATGTATTTCCCGATGATTGCTCCTTAGGGTTAGTTTGAGAGAAATTATTATTCTTAATGAGAACAAACTTATCGAAGGTGATCATTGATCACTGAAAAATGAGGGAAGATGTGTTGGGGGGGAAGGGGACTGGGAGGGGGTGTGCCATGTTTCCATGTCATGGGAATTCTATTTTGTTGTGAGTCATGACTGATCAATGATTCACCGATAGTAAACCACCCTCTCTTCTAAAAGTGCATTTCTCCCCCATTGAATATTGTTCAATAGTTCATTTTTCTTAAAACAGGGAGCAGGGTAAGGAGAGAATTTTCAACCATGCCGGAAAGTATTTCAGGGGACAACATGTCGGATGATAGCATATCAGTGGATGAGGGAAGCTTTTGGGATGATGGTGAGAGCAGTATCATAAGTATGATAAGTGATCGGAGTACTGACGATGACAGTGTATCCCTCTTCTCGATCAATCTTCGGAAGTACGCGGATATCTTGGAAAGGCTGTTTCCACTGTGGAGGATTAACGATTTCAGGGAGGAGGAGTGAGGGGCAATAAAGATTGGTTGGGGGATGGCAATCGGTAAGGAGTGTTTAAGAAAATGTGCCGCACAGTAAACGTGCCGATGGAAAATCGTTTTTTTATTATGGAATGATGGTCGATAAGAGATCCTCTATTGTGCAACCACGGCTACCATGAGATGGAATCGTTTACACAAAAGAGGCTTCACTGGTAAAATTTGGAGGGTTGGAATGAGGAGCGTAATAAACGGGAGTTTGTCCATATTAATTTCTTTTATGGTTTATTGTTGCGGATGATGTGATGGGGAGTGATGATTTTTTGTGGTTTGTGTTTTACGGTGGTCGTGTGCTGTTTATGGATTTTGAAGAAATGATACTTTCTCTTATTCTATGGTATAAAGATAAGGATAAGGGAACTAAGGATGATAGGGAAGGGAACAGTGGTGGTCGTCTTGATGATGGCCATGGCTTTGAAGAAGGTGAGGGGTGGTGGCTATCCGGGTGGCACCGTCTTCAATGAGAAAGAACACAAGGCATTGTGTGGGGTGTTCCAGGCAGGTTTGGATTTGTGGAATGCATCGAGAACATCGGAGAAGGTGCCGAATCAGGAGTTTCGAGACGCCTTGGTCCAAGCCATTCTTGGGAATATTGGTAATAGGCACCTTAGCGGCATTAAGGAAAGCCTACCCAAGTACTACACGCACCATACGCTACGGCACCGTGGGGAGCGCTGTGGGGGGTGCAAAAACACAGACAAGTTGTACTTCCCCGGAAGCTCCATCACCCATGACCTCATGTGCCTGTGCACACCGGGATACTACGGCGAGCCCTATTATGGCTGGTTCGGGTGGAGTCACTGGGAGAACGGTTTCACGCTTTGCGGGAAGCCAAGGGTGGATATGATAGATAGTGCGTATCATGGCTGGTACGCCTACAAGTCGTACCGGGTGGTCGAGGGCTTACCTAAGCCATGGAAAACGGTGGTGTGGGGGTGTTTCAACAGCTGGAAGAGCAAGACAGTACAGGGTAGCCACAATTTGACCGAGAAGATAGACAGGTTGAACGTCACCATGCAGAACTTTACATCCACACTAAAAAAAATAAATGGTCATACTTATTATAAGCTCGGGGGATTTGAAGAACATACCGAAGCCGACGGCAGTGATGAGCGGCACATCCACGTGCGGTACGATGATTGCAATGGCAGAAACAAACCCTGGTGGAAGAAACTCAAGGACGCACTCGATGGGAAGACGGTGGAACAACTCCTCGTTCAACGTTCAACCCAAACACAACCATCAGACACCATTGAGCACCCCAGTGAGGACGACCTCTCGGACGAAAGCGAAGGCCAAAGCGAAGACCAAAGCGAAGACACCGACACTCTGGAAGACAAACGCACCACTGAGCTCGACAGCAGCAACACCACACAGGTCCAGTCCCAGAACTCGACGCCACACCGTAACACCACGTGGCGCGAACGATATGAACAGAAATATCTCCCCGAATTACTGAAACTCCGGAGCGGCAGTGTCAGACCGTCATCCCAAAAAATTATCATCACCGCCCTCATGGCTGTCCTATTGATCTAAGCCAACTTAAACCAAAGCAACAACCATACCTCCCCACAAGAAGGACTCTCATCTGCCCTAAATTACTCTTCCACGCCATCTCCCTTCCATCCAGTTTGAAAAGCTGAAAAACAATGAGCAACGAATCCAAGGAAGCCAAAGAAGCCCAAGAAATCCAGGAGGATCATGCGTCGAAGGTAGAGAGGTGGACCATGGAGAGTGCGGTGGAGTCTATCCTGGAGAGGGCCCGGGAGGACTGGGGTGCAATGAATGCGTGGAAGTTTTTCAATATTTACTACGGCAGGCCGTACGGCATGCACCGCCACCCGTCCGTGACCATGAAGCAGTATCTTGAAAGTCCGGAGAAGTTTATCCACGATCCAGCCAAACGGGAGTATATCCAACTCGGCCTGAACCTCAAGCGCGCCCTCATGCAGAAGCACCTCCAACGTGACCTCGACAAACTGTACGAGGCCAAGGTGGTTTTGCTGAAAGACTGGTCGAGCTACAGGGAAGCCGTGGACCTCCAGCCGATAACGCGCACGGTCCTAGCCAACGCCTTTGTCCAAGCGTTCCAAGAAAATCCAACAAAGGGGATCCTCAAGAAGAAAGACAACCAGTAGATATAAGGAAAGGAATGGTATAAGGTTTGCTTGTGAGCTTTAGTGTTTTTCTAAATAGCCTTAGTAGTATCATCATCATACCTCCTTTTTCTACTATTTTGAGTTTCCTTCCCAAAACAATCCCCCTGACCCATTCCCATTTCTCCCTCAACCAGAAGAAGTCACGATGTCTGGCAAACCCTCCCCTGAAGGCATGGCCCAACAAGATAACACCCAATGGAGCATGGAAAAAGATGTGGTCGAAGTACTCTTGAAAGGTTTTGGAGACCCAAAGAAAATCAGCCTGTACCCCTTTCTGCAGCCCGCCTATCCATGGATGCCTCGGTACACTTCTCGGTACAGTTTGATAGATTTCGCCCGGAACCCGTGGCGATGCGTGGGAAATCCCGAGAGACGAGAAAAAGTATGGCAAGAGTTCCCCCGCTTGTTATGGCAATTTCGCGTGCTGGCCTTGAAGTTGACCTATTATGCGGGGCTGCCGGAAGGTTGGGGGCCACGGGAATGGGAGGTGTGGCGGGAGTTTCTCAAGCTGGATGAGACGGATCCGGATATCATGGAGGGGATGGTATGGGCAGTGTGTCGCATGCCACCGCAAACCCGTGGGTTCCTGGAAGCGCCGTACCCGATTGGATACCCCGGGCCCCTTCCCATGCCGCACGTCCAAGAGCCTGGTACCTCCCTATAAAGAACTTTTCTGTTAATTTGTTTAACTTGATATGTTTCTTGTGTGTGTGATTGTAATTGGGAGGAATGAATTGTTATCCTGTTTTTTCGTTGAGAAGGGTTGGAAGGAAAGATGATGAAATTGTTGATGGTGATGATGGTGACCATGTGGGTGAGTGCGAATGTGGAAGGGACTGATCATAATCACGACTCACACAAGGCACTTTGCACCCTGCTTGGGAGTGCTGTGAAGAAGTGGTGTAGCAGTGGTGAAGGTCTCTCAGAGTCACTGAAGAAAGCTTTGCACAAAACGATTTTCGGAAATGAGAGTGATAGGGAGACTGTCGAGAGCTTAGAAGGGAACTTGACAAATGATTATAACGAGGTGTTGAATCAGGGTGAGTCCCGCAACTTCGCGTGCGGAGCACCTTATAATGACAAGGCGTATTCACTCCCACGACGTTGGCCTGGTCACTCTGCTCCACACGACTTGATTTGCCTTTGTACGGTGGGGGAGCGTGGATTCCCATTACAGAATTCTGGACACGAAAACACGCTTTGTGGAAAAAATAAAACCGCTCTTGGAGCAAGCAACGGTAAAGGGTGGGGTACCAGTGGAAACGATGGAAAAGATCAAATAAATGCAATGTGGGGTAAAGTAGTGAAGCCATGCTTAGAAGAAAAACCAGGTGAAGATTTGAATGTAGCATTGAATGCATTCTTAAAACAGCTAAAACACAAGGCAGGTACAGAACACACAAATACGCGCCAACTCGGGGAGGGTACCCCAGATAAATATAGAGCATGTGCAGGTTGGTCCCCCCTTGGAGTTTGTGTGATGTACTTTCCCAACAAGGATCCCAAGCCCTGGTGGAAGGAATTGGCGGAAGCCATCAATATCGAAGAGGAGAAGAACAACACAACAGAAGAAACCACACATCCACAGCAGAGCGCACAACCACAAAGCGAAATTTCCACAAGACCAAGGAGCCGTCGGTCACTCCAAGAACTTCCAAGCAAGAACAGCATTCAACCGAATACCACCAAGCTAATAGAGAAACTCAACTCCACAAGGAGCTCAACCATAACCCCGCCAATCTCATGGATCCTTGGTGCCCTCTTCATGATCTAAATATCTTATCAAAAAAAACTTCCCCTAACTATTCTCCTGAGCAACACGTGCTACCCTCCAACCTATCTTATATATCCTTTCCTCACACATTTCCATCTCTCTTTGACTGAAGCTCTAATAAGGATTTACTACGGCAACCACTTCCTCCAACTTCCCGAGGACCGTTCCCTGGAGCATGGAAAACGATGTGCTCGAAATGCTGTTGGAAGGTGTTCTGCCGGAGAAGGAGATGAACTTGTACGGGTTTCTTATGCCTGTGTCCCCCCACCTCACGGATTCCTTGGCTCATGGGGTACACCTTAAGGTTCACTCACTCTTGGGTGCTTGGAAGGCTCGTCGGACCTACCCCTTCTTTTTATTTTTTTTTCAAGAGAAAAGGTGGGCGTGGTGTTTTGGAAGGGGAAAGTGATTCTGACTCCATATGGAAAGGAGAGTCGCGGTGTGGATGGGTTGTTTCCTTTTTGATTTTTGAAACTCCATGTGCAAAGTTATCTTGCGTGGCTTGCTCGTGAGACGGACCACGGTGGAAGCATGGTGTCGTCGAAGTTTTTTTCATTTTTAAATTTGCGTGTAGGAAGGGAAAATGCTGATTAAAATTACACTTTTGGGGCTGGTTCTCGGAGTGGGTTTCGGCTCCGCATTTCCCAGTAAAGATGAATTCAAGTTGTTTTGCCGCATCCTGGAGGAGGCCGACCGCATGATGACGGAGACGAACTACTACGTGTATGACGAACAGGTCGATCGAGAAATTATCAAAGAGATGGTGGTACTTTACAATGCCACCACGGACAACATGAATGAATTTCGAAAAATGCTGTGGAGTACCAAGGATTTTTTCGAAGCGCATCCGCCGCCTACGCAACCGAAGAATCGACGAGACGCGCACCGTGAAATAGGAAAGTTGATTGAAGAGGGGGGGAAGAAAATCGAAGAGAATCGAGGACTTTCGGGGAAGGTCAACGAGAAAATCGAGGCGGCGAAACTGTCGGTGCTGCGAGGGATTTATGGAGAGCATGTTACCGAGGTACCAAAGCAGGACGGGAAATTATCAGACTTTCTAACCGAGCCCAAGCTTACTTTTGATCATCCTACCAGCGTGAGTGAGAGTTGTGGGAGCAATAATAAAGAAACCGGCAAAACGCTCCTCAACGATTTTTTTTGTGTGTGCGTGGGTACTGGCAGTGACAGTGGTACGAGTGAACCACCATGCCACTGGAAACTCAGACCTCCCAAGAAAGTGAAATGCGAGAAGAATAGCTGCTGCACAAAAGATTGCTGTGGTCAGCCGCCACAGGGCTGCTGCAGTAATAACAATAATTGTTGCAAATGCGGCACGTGGACTCAAATGAAGTACGAGAAGGATGAAGAGGAGGCCCTTAACCTCAGCGAATCCTTCCAGAAAATAGAGGGGGTGTGTCGGGAGGAACTTATGAAGGACGTGAAGCAGACAAAAGACATGAGCGGCTTGCTGGACGAGTACGTGAAGATGATTGGGCACGGAGGAGCCAAGAAGAATCAGAGTAAGACACATATGTTCGGGCAAAGTGGATGGGGTGAAAATGATAAAGATAAAGCTAACTTTAAAGACTGCACGGGAGGTGGGGATAATGGGGATAAAGATGTTGGAGGTAGTTGGAAAAACAATAATCACATGTGCGTCGATTACAGCAAACATTTCAGCAATGGCCAATACGACATCCCCTGGCACGAAAAATTCAAAAACTACACCCATCTCATGAAACAATCCCAAACCCTCCAAGACCAAATTCTCAAAAACCGCGCCGCCCTCCTCCTCCTCAAAGGCCAGGCCTGGCTCGCCTACAATCGCGAAAAGGATGACGAAACCTCCAACCTGGACGATATGAATGCGAGTAATCTTTTGGATGGCACCCAACTTCCTCCTTCACTGCAACTGTTTTACTTATCCATTTTCCTCTAAAGCCAACACCCTCCTACACGTTTTATAATTCCCTGTGAATGGTTCTTATCTGCCTCCTTTGTGACTGATGAAATACCATTTCTGATCCCTTCTTTTCTCTGGGTATCTCCAAGTTAGACACAATAGATCATGGAAGGAACTCCTTTCCCTGGAGCATGGAAAAAGATGTCGCCGATGTACTCTTAGATGGTGTCACATCACCGGATAGGATCAACTTGTACTGGTTTCTGAGACCCGTGTTAGCCGGCCTCCCGGTAGACCTCATTCGTTTCACTCTGGGTGATTTTGTCCGAAGCCCTCGACACTGCATACCCGAAGCGAATGTGTGTGACAGTTTATGGCAGTACCTTCCCTATCTGTTGTGGAAGTTTAGAATGTCTGCCACACGGCTCGTGAAACATTTTGGGCCCACTGAGACATGGACGAAGTGGCACTGGGATTCGTGGAAAATTTATATCGATATGGATGAAACGCCCCTGGAAGCCATCGACGAGGAGATCTGGTGTCGGTGCAGGAGGCCACCACCTCTACCTCAGTACCAACCCTACCAGGGAGTCGTTTTTCTCGGAGGGACAGCTTCGTTCATCCAGGTCCCGTATTCCACCATGGGGTATCTCTTTCCTATTCCACTTTCTCCCCAACAACTCCCTGAGTTATAAAACATGTAAATTTCATTTTCATGAGCAACTTGTTTCTTTTTGGATACACATGCTGGTGTAAAATTAGAATACAGTTAGAAATACATTCTCTCTCTATATTTTATTTTCGGGAAGGGTGATCAAGGGAAAAAACAATGATAATGGCGCCTGTCCTTTGGGAGGGGAATAAATGGGAAAATAAAACGATCACCCGTGCCCACCACCATCCCATCTTCATTTCATAAAGCAGTTAGCATCCATACTGACTATACGTCCACCAATATTTGTTTCTGGATTTCATTCTCTTCCCACTTTCCTTTTTGTTAAGAAAGTCCAACAAGGAGTTACAAGCCTATGCCCCGATGGTGGTTCACCCATGGTGGAGTGTGGAACTTTTTTGCTTTGCCCTCATAGTTGTCGCGTTCGTATTTCTCGTGGTGATCTTATTTCGTGGAGGGATTCGCTAAAATACTGCGGGACAAGATACAAAAAAATTCTTCACACCCTTTCTCTAGGAATAATGGCCATTGAGGAAAGGTATCACAGGGAAGTTGTTTTGTGAATTTTGATGATTGGTGAAAATGACTCTTGTTGAGGTTATTTCTGGAGGAGAGCGTGGTTACGTGTTATGCGAGGGGAGTTGAGTGGTAGAGGGGGAGAGGGGTTGAGTGGAGGAGGAGAACAGTTCTTCAAGTAATGAGTGGGGGATAGTTAGCCCCTTTTGCTCATATTTCCATCCCCCCCAAATGCATTTCCCGATGATTGTCCCTTAGGGTTAGTTTGAGAGAAATTATTTCCCAATGAGAGCAAACTTATCGAAGGTGATCATTGATCACCGATGAATGAGGAAAGTGTGTTGGGGGGAGAAGGGGAGTGTGAGAGTGTGGGCCATATATGTATGTCATGGGAATACTGTTATTGAATGGATGATTGCTGTTCAGTGAACCCCTGATAGTAAACCACCCTCTCTTATAATAGTGCATTTCTCCCTCCCTCTTTGAATATTCCTCAATAGTTCATTTTCTTAAAACAGGGAAAAGTGTTAAAGAAAGAATATTTAACCATGTCCAACAACCTTCAGAAGGACAACATGTCGGACGACAGCATATCAGTGGATGAGGGAAGCTTTTGGGATGATGGTGAAAGCAGTATAATAAGTATGATAAGTGACGAGCCTGTGGAGGACAGTACTGATGACAGTGTGTCCCTCTTCTCAATCAATCTTCGGAAGTACGCGGATATCTTGGAAAGGCTGTTTCCACTGTCGAGGATTAAAGATTTCAGGGAGGAGGAGTGAGGGCAGGAAAGGTTTGTTGGGGAGTGGCATTGGAATGGGAGTTTTAAGGGAGTATGACAATACAAAGTATCCATGGAATATTGGTTGTGTTATTGAGTGAAGAATGTTCATGGGCCTTCTGTTGTTGAAGTACTCTCGATCCAGAATGACAAGTCCTCTTCTCAAAAAACATTCTTCTCTGGGAAAAATTTTATTTGTAAGATGACAATGGCAATGAACGTAAATTCGTCGTGGTTTTTGTGGGAAATGTGCTTTTAGGGAATATGTGGTATGGGATAATTGGGATGTGAGTTGTGTTTCGGGAGTTGTTATCACGCGTGGTGGTGTTGTGTTGCTTTTTTGTATGGAATTTGTAGGCTCTTTTCGAATATTGTTTGTTTTTATTTTTTTCCCTCCCCCTATTTGTTTGTATGGTGAAGAAAGCTTAAGGTTTTAGAAAAACATTTGTAAAGAGGACGCGGCTGTAAGAAAACCAGAATGCTCCAATTTCTTTGTCTCTGTTGGCTTATGGCCGGGCTTGGGCTCGGGTGGGTCTCTGGGAAAGGACCAGACACGGCTGTGTGTGAGCTGAGCCCCGAAGCCCAGAAAGTGTTGTGTACGGTCGCGTACTTGATGGAAGGTGTGCGGACGACTTCCGAGAGCTTCATGCAGAAGAATTCCGTAGGCGGGGGCCGTTTGGAAGACCTCGAGTTGAGCCGCCGCCACACTTCGGAAGCCCGGACTTCTCTGCTTCATCTTCTGGCGACCACGGGGGTACGGGACCGGTATGAGACGTCCGATGTGGATAAGCTGAAAACAGTGGCCCGCCAAGCCGAAGAATCCCAATACGAGACGTACTGGAGGGCTTGGACCGCTGTCTCTGAGGCGACGCAGTTCAACCAGTGGGCGTATGAAGAGACGATCAAGGTGGTTCTTGGGGATGCGGACGTGGAGGTGCTGAACTGCACGGCACCTACCACGCTTCCGGTCCACATACGGTGCCATGTAAAACCCACCGCGGTCTATAGCAACCCGCACGGGCGCACTACTACTACCTGGGAGCGAGTGGACCACGTCTGCGGCGGAAAGAAGAGTGTGGCTAATTCCCTGAAAGACGAAAAAACGAAGGACATCCTCCTCCACTGCACGGGACCCGTTTCAGGACGGGGAGATCTCCACGATTTTTGCCTGGGTGTGGGGGCCTCCCTGCAGTCCACCATGGATCAGTGGAGAAAACTCCGAGAAAATTGGGAAGTATTTCCCAACACCAAGGAGGGCAAGGAGTGCCATCGCCAGAGAAAGTGGAAAGGCTACGCCTATGAAACCGTGTACCACGTGTCGAACCACATGAACCATGTGGTTGAGCGCATGATGAGCGTCGAGGAGGCGCGAAAGCAAAGCCAGGCCTTCCTGGTCTTGGTCTCCTCTCTGCAAAAGGGGGTCGAAGAAGGTCAAAACGTGACGCAACTACTTCAACGTGCTAAAAAGGCCGTGAAAGAGACGGTGAAGGAAGGAGGAAAAAGCGCGGGGCTTGGCAGGATCCTGGGTCCAGAATACGGGGAGCCGCTTCCCTGGTACTTTCTTTACCCGTTTCTTCCCGTCCTGTTTGCTTGCTTGTTGTTGACGTTGATGTTTTACGGCTGTCTTCAATGGAGTCTGGCAAGACAATACAAAAGACAGCTCAAGGAGCTGAAGCGAAAGCACCAGGACAAGGATAACATGAACCCACCAGATACCCTGTAGAAGGAAAATGCCTGTAGAAGGACCTTTTAAATCTTAAAAACCAAGAGTGGCAGTAATGCCGTCCCATAAAATGTTCTTCGGTTTCACTGACCCAAAAGAGAGAAACGACGAAGTGGTGTTGGGCTTGTCTATAAGGGTATAGGTCTGTGGAAGGGATCACCACTTCTTCTTCCCACTACCTTTGTTTCTGGAACCAGGTTAGGGACTAGGAGTTAAGGGGTAACAGGGGTATGCGCAGGATTCCGTTAACCACGAGAGCCAAGCGGAGCCGCCGAATACATGTCCTCGGTCACCCACGGACGACTGCGTGAGGAACCACGCACGATGCACGGAAGGGATGGGCATACGATGTGGAACCACGCCCCGTGCCTCCTGTGGCCATTTAGAGTGCTGGCCATCCGCCCTTTTCTCCCTTCACGCTTATGTGCCTTTGTTTTTTATTCACCTGCTTGTTATCTATGTGTTCACTGGTTTACTTGTTTTTCTTGGGGGCGCTTGCGTGCAGGGAAAACCCCTGTTGATGCGATGCCGTCTGTACATAGAAGGGGGGCGCCATCGGATCTTCGAACGAGGTATGGCACGGTGCGCGGTGGAATGCCATTTATTTCTCTTCCCTCACCCTGTGCGTGTAATTGTCTTCTCAGCAGTTCTTTCAAGATGGTAAAGAATGTGTTCCTGCGGGTTATGCGGAGGACGGGGCGCCCGACCGGCAGGGTATGGTTGTGTGCGGGAATAGTTTCGCTCCTTATGATGCTGTGTGTGTTATGGTGCGCACGTGTGGACCTACCGACCAGGCTCCGTGAAGGATGCTTCTTCACGACCACCATCCACTATAGCGCCTACTTCCGCTTCATTCCACCGGATGTCGTCCGCACATGGAAAGCACGTGAATTTCTCGTTGTGATGGGCATTCCCTCCATAGACATCGATGCCCGACGGCGGCTGCGTGCTCTTCAGCGGGCGACGTGGTGGAAATACAATGAGGTGGCAAGGCAAAGAAACAACTTCACCGGTGAGTTTCTGCCGCTGTACCTCCTTGCACCGCACCAGGACAATGGGTACGAGATTTCCGAGTCGCTGTGGAAGGAAGCCGCCCAGTCGCACGACGTGATCGTTTTACCGACATGTGATGTGCGGCCCACGACACGGAAGCGAATGGGTGAGGGTGGTAGTTGGGGCCTTGAACCGGAGCTCGTCATGAGCCGCAAGACGTACTTGTGGTTTCAGTTCGCGCTGCACATGTTCCCAAACGCCAGTTACATTGTGAAGGGCGATGACGACATGTTCATGCACGTACCGCAGTACCTCACCGACCTTCGTGTTATGCCTCGGCGTGGCCTTTACATGGGCCTCATATACAGTCCATTCTTTTTCTGGACGGTAGACGCCATTGTTTTTGCCACAGGTGCCTGCTTCACACTTTCGAAGGATGCGGCGCAGGCCTTGGTATCCTACAAGCCACTGGCCGCACTGCTGAGTCAACCGTACTCCATTTGGCGTATCATGCAATACCTTTCCGTGAGCGCGCATCACGAAGACGTCATGGTGGGCCACGTGCTGATCAGGAAAATCAAGTTTAAAGGTCTCATTACAGTTAACGTGGGGAAGTGCAGGCTCCATGGGCCAGGGACTGACGGGTTATTTCCGACCGTCACTCCAAAGTCGGTAGTAGTCTTCCACATCCGAGAGGAGGACTACCAGCGTCTGTGGAAGTGGTTCGAGGACCATGGCAAGTCCCGTGAACCATCGCAGCTTTACTGGTTCAGTGAAACGAGTGCCGCTTTAGTTTGTTGATACTTTCAATTCGCCTATCGGTTTGGGAATTGGGTTGAACACTATATTTTGCTAGGATCGTATCCCTTTCCCCTCACCTTCCTTCATACCCCTTTTTGGTAGGGAGAGGGAGAGTGTTGCCATATTTTCACTTCGATGGGGTTTCACCTTTTCTTTTGAGTGATGGGTTATCAGGGACCATCAACTGTTTTGCCACTCTCTCTCATACAAGTTAATTTCTCTCTCCCTGTGAACATTCCTCCACCATTCACTTTTCAAAAATAGGGAAAAGGGTCAGAGAGAAGATATACAAACATTCAGGAAAGCTGTCCAGCTGGACATTTGTTGGATGGGAGCAGATCAGTCGAGGATAAGAGTGTGTGGGGGAGAGGGTTAGTTAGACCCTACGCCTCTTTCATCCAGGTGCCATATCCCACCGTGGGGTATCTCGTTCCTCTTCCACTTTCCCCGACCATGGCCTGGGTTTTAAAACTTTTAAATTCCATTCCCAAGAGCAAGTATTTTTCCGGAAACACATGCTGGTGTAAAATGAGTATACAGTTAGAAATACATTCTCTCTTTATATTTTATTTTCGGGAAGGGTGATCAACGAGACAAACATGATGGCAATTCTCATGTGTCCTTCTAGAGGGAGAATTAGTGAGGGATACAAAACGATTACCCATGCCCACCACCATCCCATCTTCATTTCATATAATCGTTAGCATCCATGCTGATTATTCATCTACCAATCTTTGTTTCTCGATTTCATTTTCTTCTCACTCTTCTTTTTTCTAGAAACCCCAACAAAGAATTGGAAGTTATGCCCCGATTGTGGTTCACCCATGGAGGAATGTGGAACTTTTTCGCTTTTGGTCTGATTCTCATGGCGTTTATATTCCTCGTGGTGATCTTATTTCGGGGAGGGATTCACTAGGAGACCGTGGGACACGATTCAAAAAATTCTTCACACCCTTTCTCTATGGAATGCTGGCCGTCGAGAAAAGGGTTCCGAGGGGAGTTGTTGTTTGGGAATCCCGATGATTGGTGAAAACGACTCTTTCTGAGGTTATCAATGGAGGGGAGCGTGGTTACGTTTTATGCGAGAGGGGAGTTTAGTGGAGGGGGAGAGTGGGTGAGGGGATGGGGAGAACAGTTCTTCAAGTAATGAGAGTGGGATAGTTAGACCCTATCGCTTTGTTACTAGTGTATATTTCACCCGATGCTCAAACCCTAACCCTAACCCTAACCCCCCCACCCCCACTCGACAGGAAGACCCTCACGCTTGTTAGACCTTTACGCTTGTTAGACCCTTACGCTCATGATGCCGTATTCCCCATGGGGTACTCGTTCCTATTCCACTTTCTCCCCAACAATTCCGCGGGTTATAAAGCATGCAAATTTCATTTCTATGAGCAAGTTATTTTCAAAACATGCTGGTATAAAATTAATATACAGCTAGAAATACATTCTCTTTTTATATTTTATTTTCGAGAAGGGTGATCAATGGAAAAAAACAATGATAATTGTCATGTGTCCTTTGGGAGAAAATGAGAAGGGGAAAATCAAACGGCCACCCTTGCCCACCATCATCCCCTCTTCATTTCATATAATTGTTAGCATCCATGCTGGCTATTCATCTACCAATCTTTGTTTCTGGATCTCATTTCCTTCTCACTTTTCTTTCTTCTTCCTAAATAGCCCAACAAGAAATTGGAAGTTATGCCGCGCTGGTGGTTCACCCATGGTGGAATGTGGAACTTTGTCGCTTTTGGTCTGATTCTCATGGCATTTCTATTTCTCGCGGTGATCTTATTTCGTGGAGGGCTGCACTAGTACACTGGGGACGCGATCCAAAAAATTCTTTACACCCTTTCCCTAGGAAGACTGGCCATGGAGAAAAGGGTATAACAGGGGAGTTGTTTTGGGAATCCCGATGATTGGTGAAAATGACTCTTTTTGGGATTATCTCTGGAGGAGAGCGGGATTACGTGTTGTGCGAGGGGGGTTTATTGGAGGGGGGGAACAGTTCTTCAAGTAATGAGTGGGATAGTTAGCCCCTCTCGCTTTTCAGCTAGTGTATATTTTACCGGATGCTTCAACCCTAAGCCTAACCCTAACCCCCCCCACCCCCACTGGACGGGAAGACCCTTACGCTTGTTGGACCCTTACGCTCATGATGCCGTATTCCACCGTGAGCTACCTCGTTCCTATTCCACTTTCTCCCCAACAATTCCGTGGGCTATAAAACTTGTCAATTCTATTTGATGAGCAATTTTTTTTCGAAAACACATGCTGGTGTAAAATGAGTAAACAGCTAGAAATACATTCCTCTTTATATATTTTCTGGGAGGGTTAGGGGAACTTGTTTGTCGATAGTAGTTCATTTATGGAGGATAATAAGTGGGTGAGATAAAACGATCACCCGCCCCCACCATCATCCCATCTTCATTTTCTAAAACGGTTAGCATCCATCCTGACTATTCATGTACCAATCTTCCTCTCCAGACTTCATTCTGTTCTCACTTTTCCTTTTATTAAATTCCCCAACAAGGAAGTGCACATTATGCCCCGCTGGTGGTTCACCCATGGTGGAATGTGGAACGTTTTCGCTTTGCCCTCATAGTTGTCGCTTTTGTATTTCTCGTGGTGATCTTATTTCAGGGAGGAATGCACTAAAACACCGTGGGATGTGATCAAAAAAATTCTTCACCCTTTCTCCGGGAATAATGGTTATCGAGAAAAGGGTCTCACAGGGGAGATACTTTTTGGGAATCCCGATGATTGGTGAAAATGACTCTTTCTGAGCTTATCAATGGAGGAGAGCGTGGTCATGTGTAATGCGAGGGGAGTTCAGTGGAGGTGGAGAGCAGTTCTTCAAGTAATGAGAGTGGGATGGTTAGACCCTCTTGCTCATAATTCCATCCCCCACCCCAAATGCAGTTCCCGATGATTGTATCTTAGGGTTAGTTTGAGAGAAATTATTATTCTTACTGAGAATAATTTATCGAAGGTGATCACTGATCACTGAAAAATGAGGGAAGGTGTGTTGGGAGGGGAAGGGGAGGGGAGATGGTGTGCCATATTTTCACTTTCATTGGAAATTAGTTTTATTATGAGTGATGTCTGTGCAGTGGTCCTCTGTTATTGTACCGCCCTCTCTCTAACATGGCAGGTTCTCTCCCCTATTGGATATTCCTTAAAAGTTCATTTTTCTTAAAATAGGGAAAAGGCTTAAGAAAGAATAATCAGCTATGTCCAACAACCTTCAGAGGGACAACATTTCGGATGATAGCATATCAGTGGATGAGGAGAGCTTTTGGGGGGATGGTGAGAGCAGTATAATAAGTATGATAAGTGACCGGAGTACTGACGATGACAGTGTATCCCTCTTCTCGATCAATCTAAGGAAGTACGCGGATATCTTGGAAAGGCTGTTCCCCCTGTCGAGGATTAACGATTTCAGGGAGGAGGAGTGAGGGGCAGGAAATGTTGGTTGGGGAATGGCATTCAAATAGGAATGATGGAGAGAGTATGCCATAACAGTTGTCCATTGGAGATTGTTTTCATGATTGAGTGGTGGGCGATCAGGGCTCGTCTATTTTTGACACAGGCTCGTTATAAAATGCTAATGTCTCACCTGCTATAATACTCATCTTCTGGAATAATTTGCAGAAGAAATGGAAGCGGATGAACGTGGATTCGTTGTGGTTATTGTGGTATTTTGTTTTTTGGGAATGTTTGATGGTGTATCATTGGAAGAAGAGGTGAGTTTGGAGTTTGGAGTTGTGTTAGTTTATTGTAAGAACATTGTTCATGATGGCTGGCAAATGGTTCTTACTTTTAAAAGATTGTTTTTTGTTTGATGGAGAGAATAATAGGTATGGCGATGAAGTTTTGGATGGTGTCCATTTTGGTTATCCGGGTTGGTGCACAGGAAAGGGTTACTGAGGATCATAATGAAGACGCTTATAATGCACTCTGCGATGTACTCAAGGCTGCTGTTGGTAAATGGACAGAGGTCCAAGATTCAGAGAGTCCGATGAAAGACGCTTTAAAAAAAACAATTTATGGAGAAAGTTATGGTGAACAGATACCCACAGGACTTCAAATCCCTGAAGATTATAATACTCCTGATGGCCAAAACACAAAACGGACCCGCAAAAACTGGTGTGGGCTTTGTGAAAACGGTCAGGAGCACTACCCTGGAGAATCCGCTACACACGACATAATTTGTATCTGCACACCTGGTCAGACGGGGTGGCCAATGAAATCTGATAGTAAGGAAAAGCTATGCGGAAAAAATCAAAGTAATTGGGGAGTTGTGGACAAAGAACAAAAGGGCTGGTATACTGGCTGGGATAGTGGAGAAAAGGATAAGGGAAGAGAACACACAAAAAATACCTGGTTAAAAATTGTCAAAAGCTGTTTGAAAGGTGAGGGCAGCAACAATTTGAAATCGGTATTGACAAAATTCACAAAGAAAGTGAGGCAAAGCAGCAAGCGCCGAATAGGGGAAGGAGAATCCGATTGCGATGGCAAAGTTGGCTATGGAGTTTGTGTATTATACCCTCAAGATTGTGAAAAGAAAAGCTGGTGGTATCAATTGGAAAAAGCAATTCATGCACATGAGAAATGGGAAGCTGATCAAACAAAGCTAGAAACTGAAAGAAAACAGAAATCGAAATCTTCTGAAGTCCCTGAAGCAAAACAAATCTCTGTGAAAACACCCAGTCAAAACCCACAACCGACACCAAGAATGTCTCGGTCACCTCAAAACGAAGAAACACAGGATACACCAAATGCAGAACCAGTGATTTCCAACATGAACGCGACAATTGAAGAAGACGGTTCCACAATAATTTTGCCATTCGGGTTACTGTTAGTTTTCTTATATAGCTAGAAAAAATAAATAAAGCAACATTTATTATGCACTACAAACATGACGCAAAGACACGCTGAGCATTGGAGTGTATCATTTTCTCCCCTGTTGAATATTCCTCAACAATTCATTTTCTCAAAATAGGAAACAGAGATAGGGCGAGAATATTCAGCCATGCAGGAAAGCTGTGCGGGTGGAACCTTCTCCGATGATAGTAGTAAAACTGGGGGGGGGAGTGTGTGGGGGAGAGGGTTAGTTAGACCCCACGCCTTCAATCATCCAGGTCCCCTATTCCACCATGGGGTACCTCGTTCCTATTCCAATTTCTCCCCGACCATGGCCTGGGTTATAAAACTTACAAATTTTATTTTCATGAGCCAGTTGGTTTCAAAACATGCTGGTGTAAAATGAGTATACAGCTAGAAATACATGCCCTCTTTATATTTTATTTTCGTGAAGGGTAATCAAGGGATAAACAATGATAATGGCGCCTGTTCTTTGAGAGGAGAATAAGTGTGAGAGATAAAACGAGTACCAGGATACCCACCACCATCCCATCTTCATTTCCTAAAACGGTCAGCACCCATGCTGGCTATTCATCTACCAATATTTGTTTCTCGATTTTATTTCCTGCTCACTTCTTTCTTTTTTTCTAAGAAACCCCAACAAGGAGTGGACATTATGCCGCACTGGTGGTTCACCCATGGAGGAATGTGGAACTTTTTCGCTTTTGGTCTGATTCTCATGGCGTTTCTATTTCTCGTGGTGATCTTATTTCGGGGAGGGTTGCACTAATACACCGTGGGACCCGATACAAAACATTCTTCACCCCTTTCTCTGGGAAGGCGAGCCATCGAGAAAAGGGTCTCACAGGGAAGTTATTTTTTTGGGAATCCCAATGATTTTTGGAAATGACTCTTGTTGAGGTTATCTCGGGAGGAGAGCGTGGTCACGTGTTATGCGAGGGGAGTTGAGTGGAGGGGGAGAGTGGGTGAGGGGAGGGGGAGAAAAGTTCTTCAAGTAATGAGTGGGGGATAGATAGACCCCCTCGCTCATATTCCCTTCCCCCCCAAATGCATTTCCCGATGATTGCATCTTAGGGTTAGTTTGAGGAAAATCATTTCTCTATGAGAATGAACTTATTGAAGGTGATCATGTATCGCCGAAAAATGAGGGAAAGTGTGTTGGTAGGGGGAGAAGGGGAGTGGGAGAGGTGTGGCATATATGTATGTCATGGGAATACTGTTCCTCAGTGAGTGAGGGATGTTCAGTGATCCTCTATTATTGTACCGCTCTCTCTTCTAGAAGTGCATTTTTTCCCTATTGAATATTCCTGAACAAGTCATTTTCTCAAAAAAAGGATCAGGGCTAAGGAGAGAATATTTAACTATGTCCAACAACCTTCAGAGGGACAACATGTCGGACGGCAGCTGGTCAGCCGAGGAGGAGAGCTTCTGGGGGGATGGGGAGAGCAGTATCATAAGTATGATAAGTGACTGGAGTACTGACGATGACAGTGTATCCCTCTTCTCGATCAATCTTCGGAAGTACGCGGATATCTTGGAGAGGATGTTTCCACTGTCGAGGATTAACGATTTCAGGGAGGAGGAGTGAGGGCAGGAAATAATTGTTGGGGGATGGCGTTCAAATAGGAATGATGCATGGAGTATGGCATAACAGTTGTCCATGGAATATGGTTTTCGTGATTGAGTGCTGGGTGATCATGGACTCTCTATTAGGGAAACACTCTCGCTCAGTGATGTACGCGCCTTACCCGAGAAGTTTTGAAAACAATTTGGAATAAGGAATTTTGAGCGAAATATACTGGAGTTCGTCTTCAGAAATGGTGTGGATTGGGTTTTTCTTGGAAGTACGGTTGAGGCATAATTGGGTGGGAGAGGTGATTGATTACGTGAGAGTTTTTTCTGCATGGTGGTGTGTTGTTGCTTGATGGGATGGTATATTGCCTTTCTCTCCATCGTTTGAATAAGGATAGCAATCAGGGAGCCAATGACGATATGGAAGGGGATGTTGGCCATGCTTATGGTGACTGCCATGGTAATGAGGGGGGTTAGGGGGGGAAGTGTTGAGGATTACAAATCAGGATATAATTTCAATGGAGCAGAGTATGATGCCCTCTGCGGGGTGTTTCAGGCGTCTTTAGACTTGTGGAATGCATCGAGAACATCGGAAAAGGTGCCGGATAAGGAGTTTCAAGGCGCTTTGGCCCAAGCCATTCTTGGGAATATTGGTAATAGGCACATTAGCGGCATTAAGGAAAGCCTACCCAAATACTACACGCACCATACGCTACGGCACCGGGGTGAGCGTTGTGGGGGGTGCAAACATACAGACAAGTTCTACTTCCCCGGAAGCTCCATCACGCACGACCTCATGTGCCTGTGCACAGCGGGACAGTACGGTGATCCCTTCTACGGCTGGTTCGGATGGATTGCCTCAGAAAACGGCTTTAAACTCTGTGGGAGTGAAAGAAAAGATATGATTGAGAACCAATATGGTGGGTGGCATGTAGACACGTATTATAAAAAGCGACAAGCCAAGGACCTAGATAAATCATGGAAGACTATTGTGTGGGGATGCTTTAATGAGTGGAACAGCAAACCTCAACAGGGTAGCCATAATTTGACCGACAAGGTAGTCAGGTTGAACGTTGCCTTGCAGAACTTCACATCGACACTAAAGGTTGTGGGGGGTCATCATAAACTTGGGGGATTTGATGAACACACCGAAGCTGACGGCAGTGATGAGCGGCACATCCACGTGCGGTACGATGATTGCAATGGCAGAAACAAACCCTGGTGGAAGAAACTCAAGGATGCACTCGATGGGAAGACAGTGGAACAACTCTTTGTTCAACGTTCAACCCAAACACAACCATCAGACACCATTGAGCACCCCAGTGAGGAGGACTTCTTTGATGAAAGCGAAAGCCAAAGCGAAGAGCACAGCTACGCCGACACTTACGACAAACGCACCACTGAGCTCGACAGCAGCAACGCCACACAGGTGCAGTCCCAGAACTCCACGCAACACCGTAACACCACGTGGCGCGAACGATATGAGCAGAAATATCTTCCCAAATTACTGAAACTCCGGAGCGGCAGTGCCAGACCGTCATCCCAACAAATTATCATCACCGCCCTCATGGCTGTCCTATTGATCTAAGCCAACTTAAACCAAAGCAACAACCATACCTCACCACAAGAAGGACCCTCATCTGCCCTAAATTACTCTTCCACGCCATCTCCCTTCCATCCAGTTTGAAAAGCTGAAAAACAATGAGCAACGAATCCAAGGAAGCCAAAGAAGCCCAAGGGATCCAGGAGGATCATGCGTCGAAGGTAGAGAGGTGGACCATGGAGAGTACGGTGGAGTCTATCCTGGAGAGGGCCCGGGAGGACTGGGGTGCAATGAATGCGTGGAAGTTTTTCAATATTTACTACGGCAGGCCGTACGGCATGCACCGCCACCCGTCCGTGACCATGAAGCAGTATCTTGAAAGTCCGGAGAAGTTTATCCACGATCCAGCCAAACGGGAGTATATCCAACTCGGCCTGAACCTCAAGCGCGCCCTCATGCAGAAGCACCTCCAACGTGACCTGGACAAACTGCACGAGGCCAAGGTGGTTTTGCTGAAAGACTGGTCGAGCTACAGGGAAGCCGTGGACCTCCAGCCGATAACGCGCACGGTCCTAGCCAACGCGTTCGTCCATGCGTTCCAAGATAATCCAACAAAGGGGATTCTCAAGAAGAAAGTCAACCAATAGATATAAGGAAAGGAATGGAATAAGGTTTGCCTGTGAGCTTTGGTGTTTTCTAAATAGCCTTAGTGGTATCATCATCATACATCCCCCTTTTTCTACTATTTTGAGTTTCCTTCCCCCAATAATCCCCCTAAACCATTCCCCTTTCTCCCACAAAGTCAAGATGTCTGGCAAACCCTCCCCTGAAGGCATGTCCAAAACAGAAAACACCCAATGGAGCATGGAAAAAGATGTGGTCGAAGTACTCTTTAAAAACCTTGGAGACCCAAAGAAAATCAGCTTGTACCCCTTTCTGCAGCCAGCCTATCCATGGATGCCTCGGTACACTTCTCGGTACAGTTTGATAGATTTCGCCCGGGACCCGTGGAGATGCGTGGGAAACCCCGAGGGAAGAGAAAAAGTATGGCAAGAGTTCCCCCGCTTGTTATGGCAATTCCGAGTGCTGGCATTGAAGTTGGTCTATTATGCGGGGCTGCCGGAAGGTTGGGGGCCACGGGAATGGGAGGTGTGGCGGGAGTTTCTCAAGTTGGATGAGACGGATCCGGATATCATGGAGGGGATGGTATGGGCAGTCTGTAAAATGCCACCGCAAACCCGTGGGTTCCTGGAAGCGCCGTACCCGATTGGATACCCCGGGCCCCTTCCCATGCCGCACCTCCAGGAGCCTGGTACCTCTTTATAGAAATTTGTTTTCTGAAATTATGTTCCCTTATTATGTTTGGTTTGTGTTTGTAACTGTCATGGGAGAAGAATAAATTGTTCTACTATTTTTTCTTTACCAAGGGTTACGACAAAAAGATGATGAAATATTGGATCGTGTGTTTGGTGGTCATGGGAGGCTGGGTGAGAGAGTGGAGAGTGATGGCTACTTCCAAAGACTCTGTTGATGAAGGCGACAACGTTAAACCCTTTAAGCTCCTCTGCCGAATCTATAACGTTGCCCAATATCCTCCGATCAAGCCTGTGGACACGAAGGATTATCAGAAAATTGTCGATGATATCAACGCGCTCAGTGCTGCGGCCAGTGGGAAAGAAAGAGTCAACACCCAAAGCGAAGAGACAAAGTCCGCTCAAACACAGCTCATTGGTATCACACGAGATGCAAAAAAATTTTGGAACAAATTAAAAGGGTCAATCCAGAGGGAGAAGTGCAAAGGGCAAGGAATACGTTTAACCAAGTTATCTTTGGTGAGAATGGAAAAGAAGGGGATCTATACCACGGAGCATTAAGGGGAGTAGAAGGCAGTCGCCTAAATGCCTGTGGTAGCAAAGAAAAACAAGGAGCGACTGCCGGAAAGAACCTCGTTGTGGATCTTTTCTGTCTTTGCGCGCAAAATAACGAGGCTGAGGGCGTCGTCAATGTATGCGGGGTGAGTGTTGGCGATGGCGTTGGAATGGGTTGGGGAACAAAACTTTACTCTGCAGATACTATGTGGAATGAAGTTAAAAACGGATGTGAAACGTTTTCCAAGCACGGTATGACATCAACACAAGATGGATATTCCCTTTACCATAAGTTTTTGGACAAGGTGATGGCTGGAGGGAAAATCAAAGTCAATATTTCACGTAACATTCCACAACACGGTATGATTGGAACTGCGGTGAGTAAAACCGGCAACATCAACTTTAACTGCAACGGAAGAAAAGAAGTTAGTACCATCAGGATCAACATTGGCAGCGCTGCTGGTGTCTGCGTCTCTTACGGCCCAAATAAATGGGAAGAAAACATTGACTGGCTAAAGAAGTTCAAAGAAGGCCTCCAACTCATCGATAAACTCAACACCGAAACAGCCTCATGGCAGCATCAGCTCACCACACTCCTCAACCGTGCCCGAGAGTTGTATGAGAAGGTAAAGGCAAATACACAACTAGAAAATGAGGACAACACGGATGATTCCCCACTGGCACAACATCCAAACCCAGACGAAAACGAGAACGCCGACAGTGCCACGCGGAGCCAGCGTCACAGCCTCCTGGCATGGGCGCTGCTTTTACAATAAGAGAAATAAGAGAAAAACAATCACACTCCAATAAATACACAACCCCCATGATGCAACAGAATTTCTCAACCATAAGAAAAACTTGCCTTCATTGCTGCCTACTATATAGTCACTCACTTCCCTCTCTCTTTAGAGAAAGCGGTAATCCAGATTCACATGTCATTGTATACCATCACCTCTCCAAGGACCATTCCCTGGAGCATGGAACGAGATGTCGCCGATGTGTTGTTGGATGGTGTCACGTCCCCAGATAGAATCAACCTTTACTGGTTCCTGAGACCCGTGTTAGCCGGCCTCACGATAGACCTCATTCGTTTCACCCTGGGTGATTTTATAAGAAACCCTCGACATTGCATACCCGAAGCCAATGTGTGTGACAGCTTGTGGCAATACCTTCCCTATCTGTTAAGGAAATTTAGAAAATGGGCTACCCCGCTTGTACGACATTTTGGGCCCATTCGGACTTGGAAGCAGTGGCACTGGGATTCGTGGAAAATTTACATCGACATGGATGAAACACCCCTGGAAGCCATCGACGAGGAGATCTGGAGAAGGTGCAGGAGGCCACCACCTGAACCTCAGTACCAACCCTACCAGGGTGTCGTTTTTCTATGAGGGACAGCTTCGTTCATACAGGTCCCGTATCCCACTGTAGGCTACCTCGTTCACATACCAATTTCTCCCCAACAATTACGTGGATTATAGAACATGTCAATTTCATTCTCATGAACATTTTTTTTCGAAAACACATGCTGGTGTAAAATTAGAATACAGTTAGAAATGCATTCCCTCTTTATATTTTATTTTCGGGAAGGGTCATCAAGGGATAAACAATGATAATGGCGCGTGTCCTCTAGTAGGGAGATTAGGTGTGAGAGATAAAACGATCACCCATGCCCACCACCATCCCATCTTCATTTCATAAAATGGTCAGCATCCATGCTGGCTATTCATCTACCAATCTTTCTCTCCAGATTTTATTTTCTTCCCACTTTTTTCTTTTTTCCCAAAAAACCCCAACAAGGAATTACAAGTGATGCCCCGCTGGTGGTTCACCCATGGTGCAATATGGAACTTTTTCGCTTTTGGTCTGATAGTTGTCGCGTTTGTATTTCTCGTGGTGATCTTATTTCGGGGAGGGATTCACTAGGACAGTGGGACGCTATACAAAAAATTCTTCACACCCTTTCTCTAGGAATGCGGGCCATCGAGAAAAAGGTATCCCAGGGAAGATACTTTTTGTGAATCCCGATAATTGGTGAAAATGACTCTTTTTGAAGCTATATCTGGAGGAGAGCGTGGTCACGTGTTATGCGAGGGGAGTTGAGTGGAGGGGGAGAGCAGTTCTTCAAGGAATGAGAGTGGGATAGTTAGACCCTCTCGCTCACCATTCCATCTCCCCCGAATGCATTTCCCGATGATTACTCCTTAGGGTTAGTTTGAGAGAAATTATTCCCCAATGAGAACAAACTTATCGAAGGTGATCATTGGTCGCCGAGGAATGAGGGAAAGTGTGTGGGGGGGGAAGAGGGGGAGTGGGAGGGTGTGCCATGTTTTCATGTTATGGGAAGACTGTTTTGTGGTGAGTGAGGGATATTCAGTGATCCTCTATTATTGTACCACCCTCTCCATTAGAAACGTATCACTCTTCACTTATTGTTGAATACTCCTCAACAGTTCATTTCTCTTAAAAAAGGTATCAGGCTTAAGCAGAGAATACTCCACCATGTCGAACAACATTCAGAGGGACAACATGTCGGATGATAGCATATCAGTGGATGAGGGAAGCTTTTGGGATGATGGGGAGAGCAGTATCATAAGTGACGAGCCTGTGGAGGACAGTACTGATGACAGTGTATCCCTCTTCTCGATCAATCTCCGGAAGTACGCGGATATCTTGGAAAGGCTGTTTCCACTGTGGAGGATTAACGATTTCGTGGAGGAGGAGGAGTGAGGGACAGCAAAGGTTTGTTGTGGAGTGCCACTTAGGGGGAAAGTTTGGACACATTATGCCACAATAATATCCATGGAACATTGGTTTTGTTATTGAGTGCTGGGTGATCAGGGATCATATATTATGAAACAACGCTGGATGTGGGATGCACACTTTTCTGGAAATAATTTTTCTCTGGAAGAAATTGGAGGGATAAGAATTGTTAAAACCATCAACTGGGAATTTATTTTTCTTATTTGGGTGATTCATTTTTATTGGTAGGATTGTGTGGAATAGTTGTGTGGGACAGTTTCTTGGTGATTTGGTAGTTGTGTTTGTGCATGGTTTTTCCCTTTTCATTGATTAGTGTGCTTGTTGTGGAATTTGAGGAGAAGGTAAGGATGATGGGGATGACGAGGATGATGATGGTGATTTGGATGGCTACCATGGGGGTGAGTACGAATGTAGAGGGGACTGATTATAATCATGACGCACACAAGGCACTCTGCGATTTGCTTGGGAGTGCTGTGAAGAAGTGGGGGGAAGTGAAAGACAGGCAGCATGACGACCCACTAAGAAATGCCTTGAAACAAACAATTTTCGGAAATGAGAGTGAGGAAGACATGGCGGCTTTTGGAAGACAATTGCCTCCTGCTTACATAGACAGGGAGAGCAAGGGCGAAGACCGCGGCATGTGGTGTGGGCAGCCATTTGAAGACAGCCACTCGGAGTCCAACAAGAATCAACCTTACTGGCCCGGCCACTCCGCTCCTCACGACATGGTTTGTTTGTGCACGGTGGGGCAAGGTGGTTTTCCATTAAATAAGAGTGAAGACAGTAACCAGGACACGCTCTGTGGCAAAAATAGAGAATCTCTGGGAGGTGGCACAAATAAAGGTTGGGGAGACAGCGGTCATAAGGCAGAACCACAATTAAAAGCCACGTGGGAAAATGTCACCCGTAAGTGCCTGCAAGGAAGTGAGCAAAAACGAAAACAATTGAAAGAAGCGCTAGAAGATTTCCTAAGGAAACTGAAACCCATACCAAGTACAGCACAATCAAGTAGGAGACAACTAGGTGAAGGAAACGCAACTGAAAGCGCTGCCTGCACAGGTTCCCCTTCTCATGGAGTATGCGTAGCATACTACCCAAAAATGCCCCCTACACCCTGGTATATACAACTTCAAAAGGCCATAACGGAAGATGAAAAGTTCCAACAACAAAAGCAACGCGAAGAGGAAAAAAACAAACAGCAAGAGAAGGAACAAAAACCTGATGAACCACACGCAGAATCCGTAAAACCAGAACCCATCACCACAAACCAAACCGACCAATCCCAAAAGGACGACCACACCGCCAAATATGAAAAACTCCAACCTCGCAGCAGCACACCCCTAATCCCGCCACCCTCATGGCTCCTCAGTGCTGTCTTCTTTTTCTAATAAAACCCCCCAACAAAATAAAACCACCAGTATTTTAAAATACATCCCGTCTCATGTATTCACTCCAAAAGAAAACTATGTTTGTTCATAATGAGTTTTTTTGAGAAAAAGATTAAAAGTGAGAAAAAGAGTGAAGTGAGTATGCTTCAAGCCATGAAGGCATTCGGTGTCATCTTGATGATGTCTGCTTTTTTTTCGGAAAAAGTATGGGCGGGCTCGTTCCATAGGAAAGCCATCCCCACGGAGGCTGGAGAATCCATCTGCAGCCTCAGCCGGAAACTGAAGGATGTCTCACCCTGGACACAAGAACAACTGGAGGCACTTCAGAAAACTCGAGACACTTACGCCTCCAAATTCCTGGACTGGCAGCTACACTTTCACGGGTCTTCAGAGTGTGAGGTGAACCAAAGTATGTTGGATGATATTAGAACGGACCTCGAGAAGGTTAACGAGGAAATCAATAAACTTTCAGGGAAGGCCATCCGCGCAGGGGCACTCGCCGCCAAGTCTGCCGGGCGCTTGGACGAGTTCATCACGGTGTTCGCAAGGGCAAAGATGAGAAAAGTTTTTGACACAAGCAGGTTCTGCCTGGGTGATGGGGGTGAGCCAGCGAAAAGAAGCAATTTATTTGACTGCTTCCCAGATGGAGAAAAATTAGAAATAATTGAAGGCAACCTAGCCAAAATTCCTGAAAAGGTTCCGGACAAAAGTAAACTGGATCTCACCGCTGCAGTCAAGAGTGTGAACCACAGCGCCCTGGGGGCTTACTTTCATAGAATATACTGGGAAGACATGCACTCCGACTGCAACTTGATTAACGGGAAAACAGGTATCCTCAGTGGAGCCTTAAACGACAAGCTCTGGTGGGGTGGCGGCATTTTGACCATCGGGAAAGGCTTCGGAGGCGAAATAAAACGGAGCGAATTTGGCCCGGGTGAAGTTGCCAACGACACAACCGGTGGAAAGAATGCCCTCTGGACAGCCTCTCCTCACACCATTCCACACCTGAAAAGAACCCTCGCCGCCTTCCAGGATTTCAAGGACTCCGCAGCGAAAATTACCCAGAAGTTCAATGAAATCGAAAACATCGAAAAGCAAATTGAACCCTGCCTATCCAACGAGACCATGGAAGAGCATACTCACCATCAGCCTTGCTTCCAAAATGCCGTAAAGCTTAATGCGGAGTTGAAGGCAGCAAACGAACTACTAGCACGCTACCAGAAAGAAAAAGGACCACTCACGTCCGGAAGTGCCTCGATACTCCACCCAAGCGTCATGAGTCTCTGGTGCCTCATTGCTGCTCTAGCATAACCATATTTCAAACTGAAAATACAACCTCAACACAGTAACCCTTTTCCTGTCGGCAATATTTACTGAATAAGTCATGATGTCTCACACCTTTATTTATTTTTTTAAAATATGCAAGATCACTAACAAAGTTGAATAAAGGTTGACAGTGATGGTGATGGAGGTACTTATAAAGTGGTGGTGGCTTGTCGCAGTGTTCATGGCATGGTCCCCAGTACTCGCTGAGGGAGACACTTCCACCAAAGCCATCCCCACCAAGGCCGGCGCGGCTATATGCACTTTGAGCAAAACCTTAAAGGACGTCACGCCCTGGGCCACACAGCAGGTAGAGGACGGAAGAGCCAAGGTTACACACCTGGAAATGAAATTACTCGAATGGCAGTCCAAATGGGTGCAGTCCAAAGCACAGGGCAAAGGCTCCGAGACGTGCAAAATGACAGGCTTCCTGTTTAGACAGGTGCGTAAGGAAATAGACAAGGTCCGAGAGGAGGTGGAGAGACTGGAGAAAGAAGCGTCCAGAGCTGCCGCCTTCGCTGCCAATTCCGCGGGGCGCCTGGACGAGTTCATCACGGTGTTTGCGAATGCACAAGGAGGCACCAACTACTGCATGGGGGATGGAAAAGCAGCCACCGCTGGAGAATTGAGGGACTGCTTTAGCAAAACTGATTTCAGTGAGGAAAGTTTGGTTGACATTGGTGAAAGGGTGAGTGCACAGGAACCCAACCTGTTTTCCAAGATCGAGGGCATCAAGTACAGTTTCTTGAGTTCACATTTCACAGCGGGAAGTGGCGGAGGCTGCAACTTAATCAAAGGGGCTAGCGGTGGCATCCTCGGAAAAACAAATCTGGAAAAGTCCCTTTGGTGGGGTGGTGGCATTTTGACTATCGGTGCGGGGTTTGATGGGGTGTTACACAAAGAAAATTTCAGTGCTGGAGAAATCCCCAATGCCACAGCAACCAAGGCATTTTGGACAGCAGACCCCGCCACACAAATCGTGCACCTGAAGAACGCCTCGGACGCTTTCAAGGCCTTCAAAGCGGTCCAGGAAAAAATAAAAGAAAAAGTCAAAAGCATCGAAGATAAAATGGAAGGTTGCCTGACTGGCCAGGAACCCGCTGAGAATACCACGGAGCGCAATATCACGGAGCCAACAACCACCACGGAGCCGACAACCAGTCCTACCTGCTTTGACAACGTGGCCAAGATCGCTGCGGACCTGAAGGAGAAGAGAGCACTTCTGGCACGGTACCAAAAAGTGAAAGGATGGATTCCACCCAGCAGTGCCTTCAACGCAAAAATCCCTGTCAACCATTTTGGTCTCTTGCTCGCTCTATTCTAATGGTTGTTTTTAAGAAAATTGTAAGGGACTTGAGTTTGGGATATTGTGTAAAGCATAGAACCTTATATGCATTCCTTCCTTCCACAGTAAGAAATATTATTGTTTTCCCCAAATTATGATCACTCAAAGAAGTGTATTAAAGAGCCAAAGATATAAGGAGGTCATGATGGGGATGAAGAAATATGTGGTGATGATGGTGGTCATGGGGAGTTTGGTCAGAGAGTGGAGAGTAATGGCTACTGCCGAAGAATATGTTAAGGAAAACGACAACGTTAAACCCTTTGAGCTCCTCTGCAAGATCTACTATGTGGCCCATAATCCTCCGATCAAGAACGTAGACACAAAGAAGTATCAGAAAATTGTCGATGATATCAACGCGCTCAGTACTGCGGCCAACGGGAAAGAAAGAGTCAATACCCAAAGCGAAGAGACAAAGTCCGATCAAACACAGCTCATTGGTATCACACACGAAGCCAGAAAACTTTTGGATCAAATTAAAAAAGTCAATCCAGAGGGAGAAGTGGAAAAGGCGAAGAATGATTTTAACCAAGTCATCTTTGGTAAGAATGGAAAAGAAGGGGACCTATACCACGGGACGTTGAATGGAGTGTCGAGTCGCCCAGGGGCCTGCGGAGAACCCAGTAAGCCAAAAGTAGGTAGCAGTGCCGGCAAGAGCCTCGTTGTAGATTTGTTCTGCCTTTGCTCGGAGCATGAAGAATCTTATAATGGACTGGACAAGGTATGCGGGGTGAGTGTTGGCAGCGGCCATGGATTGGGTTGGGGAACAAAACTTCACTCCCCAGATACTATGTGGAAAGAAGTCAAAAACGGATGCAAGAGCGTTTCCATACAGAGTTCCACCTCAACAAAAGGCGGGCATTCTCTTTACAAGGAGTTTCTGGATAAAGTTACAGCAGGGGGGAACGTTAAAGTCAAGAACAAAGACACCCTTCGCACCCCGGGATGCTTGGAACCGCTGTGAGTGCAAAAGGCAACACTGACTTTAACTGCAACGGGAAGTCTTCAACATATAGGGACGCCGGTGCTGGTGTCTGCGTCTTCTACGGCAACCACCACCTGGAAGAAAACATTGCCTGGCTAAAGAAATTCAAAGAAGGCCTTAATATCATCGACAAACTCAACACCGAAACAGCCTCATGGCAGCACCAGCTCACCACACTCCTCAATCGCGCCCGAGAGTTGTATGAGAAGGTGAAGGCAGATTCACAACCAGAAGAGGAGAGCATGGAAGAACCCACAGAAGCACAACATCCAAACCCAGATGAAAACGAGAACACCGACAGTGCCACACGGAGCCAGCGTCACATCCTCCTGGCATGGGCACTGCTCTTACAATAAGGGAACTAAGAGAAAAGCAATAACACTCCAATAACATAACCAACTACATCATGATGCAACAGAATATCTAAACCATAAGAAAAACTTGCCCTCAGTGCTATCTTCTTTATCATCACTCATTCCCTTCTCTCCCAATAGAGAAAGCGGCAATCCAGATTCACATGTCATTGTATACCATAACCTCCCAAGGACTATACCCTGGAGCATGGAACGAGATGTCGCCGATGTACTCTTGGAAGGTGTCACCTCACCAGATAGAATCAACCTGTACTGGTTCCTGAGACCCGTTTTAGCCGGACTCACGGTGGACCTCGTTTGTTTCACCCTCGGCGATTTTGTAAGAAACCCTCGACACTGCATACCCGAAGCCAATGTGTGTGACAGCTTGTGGCAATACCTTCCCTATCTGTTGTGGAAATTTAGAATGTCTGCCACTCGTAAAACATTTTGGGCCCACAGAAACCTGGAAGCAGTGGCACTGGGATTCGTGGAAAATTTACTATGACATGGATGACACGCCCTGGGAAGCCATCGACGAGGAGATCTGGTGTCGGTGCAGGAGGCCACCACCTGTACCTCAATACCAGCCCTACCAGGGTGTCGTTTATTTCGGAACGACAGCTTCACTCATCCAGGTCCCGTACTCCACCACGGGGTACCTCGTTCCTATTCCAATTTCTCCCCAACAATTCCGTGGGCTATAAAACAAACAAATTTATTTCCATGAGCAAGTTGTTTCCAAACGAATTTGCTGGCATAAAATTAGAATACAGCTAGAAGTACATTCTCTCTTTATATTTTATTTTCGGAAGGGTTATCAAAGAGATAAACAATGATAATGGCGCGTGTCCTTTTAGAGGGAGAATAAGTGGGTGGGAGATAAAAAGATCACCCGTGCCCACCCCCATCCCCTCTTCATTTCCTAAAACGGTTAGCATCCATGCTGGCTACTCATCTACCAATCTTTTTTCTCGATTTCATTTTCTGCTCACTTTTTTTTCTAAGAAACCGTAAAAAGGAATTACAAGTTATGCCCCGATGGTGGTTCACCCATGGTGGAATGTGGAACTTTTTTGCTTTGCCCTCATAGTTGTCGCGTTTGTATTTCTCGTGGTGATCTTATTTCGGGGAGGGATTCACTAAAACACCGTGGGACGCTATACAAAAAATTCTTCACCCCTTTCCTGGGAAGGCGGGCCATCAAGAAAGGGTATCATAGGGAAGTTTTTTTTGAATCCCGATGATGTGTGGAAATGACTCTGTCTGAGGTTATCTCTGGAGGGAAGCGTGGTTACGTGTTATGCGAGGGGAGTTTAGTGGAGGAGGAGAGTGGGTGAGGGGAGGGGGAGAACAGTTCTTCAAGTAATGAGAGTGGGATAGTTAGACCATTTAATCCTCCCCCCCCAAATGCATTTCCCGATGATTGCTCCTTAGGGTTAGTTTGAGGAAAATTATTTCTCTATGAGAACAAACTTATTGAAGGTGATCGTGATCACCGATGAATGAGGAAGTGTGTGTGTTGGTGGGGAGAGGGGAGAGAGGGGTGCCATGTTTCCATGTTGATTCGATTTGTGGGTGATGATGATGATCCGTGATCATCAATTATTGTACCGCTCTCTTATAATAGTGTACTTCTTTCCCCCATTGAAAATTCCTCAACAGTTCATTTGTATAAAAAGGAACAGGGTTAAAGAAAGAATATTCAACCATGCCGGAAAGCATTTCAGGGGACAACATGTCGGATGATAGCATATCAGTGGATGAGGGAAGCTTTTGGGCGATGGTGAGAGCAGTATCATAAGTATGATAAGTGATCGGAGTACTGACGATGGCAGTGAATCCCTCTTCTCGATCAATCTTCGGAAGTACGCGGATATCTTGGAAAGGCTGTTCCCCCTGTCGAGGATTAACGATTTCAGGGAGGAGGAGTGAGGGCAGGAAAGGTTTGTTGGGGGTTGGACTTCGGTAAGGAGTTATGGGGAGAGTATGACAATACAAAGTATCCATGGAATATTGGTTTTGTTATTGAGTGATGGATGATCATGGGCCTTCTGTTCTTGAAGTACTCTCGATCCAGAATCACAAGTCCTCTTCTCAAAAAACATTCTTCTCTGGGAAAAATTTTATTTGTAAGATGACAATGGCAATGAACGTAAATTCGTCGTGGTTTTTGTGGAAATGTGCTTTTAGGGAATATGTGGTATGGGATAATTGGGATGTGAGTTGTGTTTTGGGAGTTGTTATCACGCGTGGTGGTGTTGTGTTGCTTTTTTATATGGAATTTGTACGCTCTTTTCGAATATTGTTTGTTTTTATTTTTTCCCTCCCCCTATTTGTTTGTATGGTGAAGAAAGCTTAAGGTTTAGAAAAACATTTGCAAAGAGGACGCGGCTGTAAGAAAACCAGAATGCTCCAATTTCTTTGCCTCTGTTGGCTTATGGCCGGGCTTGGGCTCGGGTGGGTCTCTGGGAAAGGACCAGACACGGCTGTGTGTGAGCTGAGCCCCGAAGCCCAGAAAGTGTTGTGTACGGTGGCGTACTTGATGGAAAGTGTGCTCACAACCTCCCAGCATTTCACTCAGAAGAATTCCGTAGGCGGGGGCCGTTTGGAAGACCTCGAGTTGAGCCGCCGCCACACTTCGGAAGCCCGGACTTCTCTGCTTCATCTTCTGGCGACCACGGGG
>NHOR01000019.1:0-13865 GCA_002287245.1 Trypanosoma congolense | reverse complement strand
GGTCCGGCACTACTTCCGGGTTAGGGTCACCGTTTTAAAAATTTTGCACTATTTTTTCAAGTTTTTTTTTTCGGGTTAGGGGCCCTGGGGGGAGGGGTGCATTTCGGGTTAAGTAACCCGGAATGTCGCCATAGGCCATTTTTTACGGTTAAATACCCCTATATAAAAATAAAAAAAAACAGCTGCGCAGGGTCCGGCACTACTTCCGGGTTAGGGTCACCGTTTTAAAAATTTTTCACTATTTTTTCAAGTTTTTTTTTTCGGGTTAGGGGCCCTGGGGGGAGGGGTGCATTTCGGGTTAAGTAACCCGGAATGTCGCCATAGGCCATTTTTTACGGTTAAATACCCCTATATAAAAATAAAAAAAAACAGCTGCGCAGGGTCCGGCACTACTTCCGGGTTAGGGTCACCGTTTTAAAAATTTTTCACTATTTTTTCAAGTTTTTTTTTTCGGGTTAGGGGCCCTGGGGGGAGGGGTGCATTTCGGGTTAAGTAACCCGGAATGTCGCCATAGGCCATTTTTTACGGTTAAATACCCCTATATAAAAATAAAAAAAAACAGCTGCGCAGGGTCCGGCACTACTTCCGGGTTAGGGTCACCGTTTTAAAAATTTTTCACTATTTTTTCAAGTTTTTTTTTTCGGGTTAGGGGCCCTGGGGGGAGGGGTGCATTTCGGGTTAAGTAACCCGGAATGTCGCCATAGGCCATTTTTTACGGTTAAATACCCCTATATAAAAATAAAAAAAAACAGCTGCGCAGGGTCCGGCACTACTTCCGGGTTAGGGTCACCGTTTTAAAAATTTTGCACTATTTTTTCAAGTTTTTTTTTTCGGGTTAGGGGCCCTGGGGGGAGGGGTGCATTTCGGGTTAAGTAACCCGGAATGTCGCCATAGGCCATTTTTTACGGTTAAATACCCCTATATAAAAATAAAAAAAAACAGCTGCGCAGGGTCCGGCACTACTTCCGGGTTAGGGTCACCGTTTTAAAAATTTTGCACTATTTTTTCAAGTTTTTTTTTTCGGGTTAGGGGCCCTGGGGGGAGGGGTGCATTTCGGGTTAAGTAACCCGGAATGTCGCCATAGGCCATTTTTTACGGTTAAATACCCCTATATAAAAATAAAAAAAAACAGCTGCGCAGGGTCCGGCACTACTTCCGGGTTAGGGTCACCGTTTTAAAAATTTTGCACTATTTTTTCAAGTTTTTTTTTTCGGGTTAGGGGCCCTGGGGGGAGGGGTGCATTTCGGGTTAAGTAACCCGGAATGTCGCCATAGGCCATTTTTTACGGTTAAATACCCCTATATAAAAATAAAAAAAAACAGCTGCGCAGGGTCCGGCACTACTTCCGGGTTAGGGTCACCGTTTTAAAAATTTTTCACTATTTTTTCAAGTTTTTTTTTTCGGGTTAGGGGCCCTGGGGGGAGGGGTGCATTTCGGGTTAAGTAACCCGGAATGTCGCCATAGGCCATTTTTTACGGTTAAATACCCCTATATAAAAATAAAAAAAAACAGCTGCGCAGGGTCCGGCACTACTTCCGGGTTAGGGTCACCGTTTTAAAAATTTTTCACTATTTTTTCAAGTTTTTTTTTTCGGGTTAGGGGCCCTGGGGGGAGGGGTGCATTTCGGGTTAAGTAACCCGGAATGTCGCCATAGGCCATTTTTTACGGTTAAATACCCCTATATAAAAATAAAAAAAAACAGCTGCGCAGGGTCCGGCACTACTTCCGGGTTAGGGTCACCGTTTTAAAAATTTTGCACTATTTTTTCAAGTTTTTTTTTTCGGGTTAGGGGCCCTGGGGGGAGGGGTGCATTTCGGGTTAAGTAACCCGGAATGTCGCCATAGGCCATTTTTTACGGTTAAATACCCCTATATAAAAATAAAAAAAAACAGCTGCGCAGGGTCCGGCACTACTTCCGGGTTAGGGTCACCGTTTTAAAAATTTTTCACTATTTTTTCAAGTTTTTTTTTTCGGGTTAGGGGCCCTGGGGGGAGGGGTGCATTTCGGGTTAAGTAACCCGGAATGTCGCCATAGGCCATTTTTTACGGTTAAATACCCCTATATAAAAATAAAAAAAAACAGCTGCGCAGGGTCCGGCACTACTTCCGGGTTAGGGTCACCGTTTTAAAAATTTTTCACTATTTTTTCAAGTTTTTTTTTTCGGGTTAGGGGCCCTGGGGGGAGGGGTGCATTTCGGGTTAAGTAACCCGGAATGTCGCCATAGGCCATTTTTTACGGTTAAATACCCCTATATAAAAATAAAAAAAAACAGCTGCGCAGGGTCCGGCACTACTTCCGGGTTAGGGTCACCGTTTTAAAAATTTTGCACTATTTTTTCAAGTTTTTTTTTTCGGGTTAGGGGCCCTGGGGGGAGGGGTGCATTTCGGGTTAAGTAACCCGGAATGTCGCCATAGGCCATTTTTTACGGTTAAATACCCCTATATAAAAATAAAAAAAAACAGCTGCGCAGGGTCCGGCACTACTTCCGGGTTAGGGTCACCGTTTTAAAAATTTTTCACTATTTTTTCAAGTTTTTTTTTTCGGGTTAGGGGCCCTGGGGGGAGGGGTGCATTTCGGGTTAAGTAACCCGGAATGTCGCCATAGGCCATTTTTTACGGTTAAATACCCCTATATAAAAATAAAAAAAAACAGCTGCGCAGGGTCCGGCACTACTTCCGGGTTAGGGTCACCGTTTTAAAAATTTTGCACTATTTTTTCAAGTTTTTTTTTTCGGGTTAGGGGCCCTGGGGGGAGGGGTGCATTTCGGGTTAAGTAACCCGGAATGTCGCCATAGGCCATTTTTTACGGTTAAATACCCCTATATAAAAATAAAAAAAAACAGCTGCGCAGGGTCCGGCACTACTTCCGGGTTAGGGTCACCGTTTTAAAAATTTTTCACTATTTTTTCAAGTTTTTTTTTTCGGGTTAGGGGCCCTGGGGGGAGGGGTGCATTTCGGGTTAAGTAACCCGGAATGTCGCCATAGGCCATTTTTTACGGTTAAATACCCCTATATAAAAATAAAAAAAAACAGCTGCGCAGGGTCCGGCACTACTTCCGGGTTAGGGTCACCGTTTTAAAAATTTTGCACTATTTTTTCAAGTTTTTTTTTTCGGGTTAGGGGCCCTGGGGGGAGGGGTGCATTTCGGGTTAAGTAACCCGGAATGTCGCCATAGGCCATTTTTTACGGTTAAATACCCCTATATAAAAATAAAAAAAAACAGCTGCGCAGGGTCCGGCACTACTTCCGGGTTAGGGTCACCGTTTTAAAAATTTTTCACTATTTTTTCAAGTTTTTTTTTTCGGGTTAGGGGCCCTGGGGGGAGGGGTGCATTTCGGGTTAAGTAACCCGGAATGTCGCCATAGGCCATTTTTTACGGTTAAATACCCCTATATAAAAATAAAAAAAAACAGCTGCGCAGGGTCCGGCACTACTTCCGGGTTAGGGTCACCGTTTTAAAAATTTTGCACTATTTTTTCAAGTTTTTTTTTTCGGGTTAGGGGCCCTGGGGGGAGGGGTGCATTTCGGGTTAAGTAACCCGGAATGTCGCCATAGGCCATTTTTTACGGTTAAATACCCCTATATAAAAATAAAAAAAAACAGCTGCGCAGGGTCCGGCACTACTTCCGGGTTAGGGTCACCGTTTTAAAAATTTTTCACTATTTTTTCAAGTTTTTTTTTTCGGGTTAGGGGCCCTGGGGGGAGGGGTGCATTTCGGGTTAAGTAACCCGGAATGTCGCCATAGGCCATTTTTTACGGTTAAATACCCCTATATAAAAATAAAAAAAAACAGCTGCGCAGGGTCCGGCACTACTTCCGGGTTAGGGTCACCGTTTTAAAAATTTTCACTATTTTTTCAAGTTTTTTTTTTCGGGTTAGGGGCCCTGGGGGGAGGGGTGCATTTCGGGTTAAGTAACCCGGAATGTCGCCATAGGCCATTTTTTACGGTTAAATACCCCTATATAAAAATAAAAAAAAACAGCTGCGCAGGGTCCGGCACTACTTCCGGGTTAGGGTCACCGTTTTAAAAATTTTTCACTATTTTTTCAAGTTTTTTTTTTCGGGTTAGGGGCCCTGGGGGGAGGGGTGCATTTCGGGTTAAGTAACCCGGAATGTCGCCATAGGCCATTTTTTACGGTTAAATACCCCTATATAAAAATAAAAAAAAACAGCTGCGCAGGGTCCGGCACTACTTCCGGGTTAGGGTCACCGTTTTAAAAATTTTTCACTATTTTTTCAAGTTTTTTTTTTCGGGTTAGGGGCCCTGGGGGGAGGGGTGCATTTCGGGTTAAGTAACCCGGAATGTCGCCATAGGCCATTTTTTACGGTTAAATACCCCTATATAAAAATAAAAAAAAACAGCTGCGCAGGGTCCGGCACTACTTCCGGGTTAGGGTCACCGTTTTAAAAATTTTTCACTATTTTTTCAAGTTTTTTTTTTCGGGTTAGGGGCCCTGGGGGGAGGGGTGCATTTCGGGTTAAGTAACCCGGAATGTCGCCATAGGCCATTTTTTACGGTTAAATACCCCTATATAAAAATAAAAAAAAACAGCTGCGCAGGGTCCGGCACTACTTCCGGGTTAGGGTCACCGTTTTAAAAATTTTTCACTATTTTTTCAAGTTTTTTTTTTCGGGTTAGGGGCCCTGGGGGGAGGGGTGCATTTCGGGTTAAGTAACCCGGAATGTCGCCATAGGCCATTTTTTACGGTTAAATACCCCTATATAAAAATAAAAAAAAACAGCTGCGCAGGGTCCGGCACTACTTCCGGGTTAGGGTCACCGTTTTAAAAATTTTGCACTATTTTTTCAAGTTTTTTTTTTCGGGTTAGGGGCCCTGGGGGGAGGGGTGCATTTCGGGTTAAGTAACCCGGAATGTCGCCATAGGCCATTTTTTACGGTTAAATACCCCTATATAAAAATAAAAAAAAACAGCTGCGCAGGGTCCGGCACTACTTCCGGGTTAGGGTCACCGTTTTAAAAATTTTTCACTATTTTTTCAAGTTTTTTTTTTCGGGTTAGGGGCCCTGGGGGGAGGGGTGCATTTCGGGTTAAGTAACCCGGAATGTCGCCATAGGCCATTTTTTACGGTTAAATACCCCTATATAAAAATAAAAAAAAACAGCTGCGCAGGGTCCGGCACTACTTCCGGGTTAGGGTCACCGTTTTAAAAATTTTTCACTATTTTTTCAAGTTTTTTTTTTCGGGTTAGGGGCCCTGGGGGGAGGGGTGCATTTCGGGTTAAGTAACCCGGAATGTCGCCATAGGCCATTTTTTACGGTTAAATACCCCTATATAAAAATAAAAAAAAACAGCTGCGCAGGGTCCGGCACTACTTCCGGGTTAGGGTCACCGTTTTAAAAATTTTTCACTATTTTTTCAAGTTTTTTTTTTCGGGTTAGGGGCCCTGGGGGGAGGGGTGCATTTCGGGTTAAGTAACCCGGAATGTCGCCATAGGCCATTTTTTACGGTTAAATACCCCTATATAAAAATAAAAAAAAACAGCTGCGCAGGGTCCGGCACTACTTCCGGGTTAGGGTCACCGTTTTAAAAATTTTTCACTATTTTTTCAAGTTTTTTTTTTCGGGTTAGGGGCCCTGGGGGGAGGGGTGCATTTCGGGTTAAGTAACCCGGAATGTCGCCATAGGCCATTTTTTACGGTTAAATACCCCTATATAAAAATAAAAAAAAACAGCTGCGCAGGGTCCGGCACTACTTCCGGGTTAGGGTCACCGTTTTAAAAATTTTGCACTATTTTTTCAAGTTTTTTTTTTCGGGTTAGGGGCCCTGGGGGGAGGGGTGCATTTCGGGTTAAGTAACCCGGAATGTCGCCATAGGCCATTTTTTACGGTTAAATACCCCTATATAAAAATAAAAAAAAACAGCTGCGCAGGGTCCGGCACTACTTCCGGGTTAGGGTCACCGTTTTAAAAATTTTTCACTATTTTTTCAAGTTTTTTTTTTCGGGTTAGGGGCCCTGGGGGGAGGGGTGCATTTCGGGTTAAGTAACCCGGAATGTCGCCATAGGCCATTTTTTACGGTTAAATACCCCTATATAAAAATAAAAAAAAACAGCTGCGCAGGGTCCGGCACTACTTCCGGGTTAGGGTCACCGTTTTAAAAATTTTGCACTATTTTTTCAAGTTTTTTTTTTCGGGTTAGGGGCCCTGGGGGGAGGGGTGCATTTCGGGTTAAGTAACCCGGAATGTCGCCATAGGCCATTTTTTACGGTTAAATACCCCTATATAAAAATAAAAAAAAACAGCTGCGCAGGGTCCGGCACTACTTCCGGGTTAGGGTCACCGTTTTAAAAATTTTTCACTATTTTTTCAAGTTTTTTTTTTCGGGTTAGGGGCCCTGGGGGGAGGGGTGCATTTCGGGTTAAGTAACCCGGAATGTCGCCATAGGCCATTTTTTACGGTTAAATACCCCTATATAAAAATAAAAAAAAACAGCTGCGCAGGGTCCGGCACTACTTCCGGGTTAGGGTCACCGTTTTAAAAATTTTTCACTATTTTTTCAAGTTTTTTTTTTCGGGTTAGGGGCCCTGGGGGGAGGGGTGCATTTCGGGTTAAGTAACCCGGAATGTCGCCATAGGCCATTTTTTACGGTTAAATACCCCTATATAAAAATAAAAAAAAACAGCTGCGCAGGGTCCGGCACTACTTCCGGGTTAGGGTCACCGTTTTAAAAATTTTGCACTATTTTTTCAAGTTTTTTTTTTCGGGTTAGGGGCCCTGGGGGGAGGGGTGCATTTCGGGTTAAGTAACCCGGAATGTCGCCATAGGCCATTTTTTACGGTTAAATACCCCTATATAAAAATAAAAAAAAACAGCTGCGCAGGGTCCGGCACTACTTCCGGGTTAGGGTCACCGTTTTAAAAATTTTTCACTATTTTTTCAAGTTTTTTTTTTCGGGTTAGGGGCCCTGGGGGGAGGGGTGCATTTCGGGTTAAGTAACCCGGAATGTCGCCATAGGCCATTTTTTACGGTTAAATACCCCTATATAAAAATAAAAAAAAACAGCTGCGCAGGGTCCGGCACTACTTCCGGGTTAGGGTCACCGTTTTAAAAATTTTTCACTATTTTTTCAAGTTTTTTTTTTCGGGTTAGGGGCCCTGGGGGGAGGGGTGCATTTCGGGTTAAGTAACCCGGAATGTCGCCATAGGCCATTTTTTACGGTTAAATACCCCTATATAAAAATAAAAAAAAACAGCTGCGCAGGGTCCGGCACTACTTCCGGGTTAGGGTCACCGTTTTAAAAATTTTCACTATTTTTTCAAGTTTTTTTTTTCGGGTTAGGGGCCCTGGGGGGAGGGGTGCATTTCGGGTTAAGTAACCCGGAATGTCGCCATAGGCCATTTTTTACGGTTAAATACCCCTATATAAAAATAAAAAAAAACAGCTGCGCAGGGTCCGGCACTACTTCCGGGTTAGGGTCACCGTTTTAAAAATTTTTCACTATTTTTTCAAGTTTTTTTTTTCGGGTTAGGGGCCCTGGGGGGAGGGGTGCATTTCGGGTTAAGTAACCCGGAATGTCGCCATAGGCCATTTTTTACGGTTAAATACCCCTATATAAAAATAAAAAAAAACAGCTGCGCAGGGTCCGGCACTACTTCCGGGTTAGGGTCACCGTTTTAAAAATTTTTCACTATTTTTTCAAGTTTTTTTTTTCGGGTTAGGGGCCCTGGGGGGAGGGGTGCATTTCGGGTTAAGTAACCCGGAATGTCGCCATAGGCCATTTTTTACGGTTAAATACCCCTATATAAAAATAAAAAAAAACAGCTGCGCAGGGTCCGGCACTACTTCCGGGTTAGGGTCACCGTTTTAAAAATTTTTCACTATTTTTTCAAGTTTTTTTTTTCGGGTTAGGGGCCCTGGGGGGAGGGGTGCATTTCGGGTTAAGTAACCCGGAATGTCGCCATAGGCCATTTTTTACGGTTAAATACCCCTATATAAAAATAAAAAAAAACAGCTGCGCAGGGTCCGGCACTACTTCCGGGTTAGGGTCACCGTTTTAAAAATTTTTCACTATTTTTTCAAGTTTTTTTTTTCGGGTTAGGGGCCCTGGGGGGAGGGGTGCATTTCGGGTTAAGTAACCCGGAATGTCGCCATAGGCCATTTTTTACGGTTAAATACCCCTATATAAAAATAAAAAAAAACAGCTGCGCAGGGTCCGGCACTACTTCCGGGTTAGGGTCACCGTTTTAAAAATTTTTCACTATTTTTTCAAGTTTTTTTTTTCGGGTTAGGGGCCCTGGGGGGAGGGGTGCATTTCGGGTTAAGTAACCCGGAATGTCGCCATAGGCCATTTTTTACGGTTAAATACCCCTATATAAAAATAAAAAAAAACAGCTGCGCAGGGTCCGGCACTACTTCCGGGTTAGGGTCACCGTTTTAAAAATTTTGCACTATTTTTTCAAGTTTTTTTTTTCGGGTTAGGGGCCCTGGGGGGAGGGGTGCATTTCGGGTTAAGTAACCCGGAATGTCGCCATAGGCCATTTTTTACGGTTAAATACCCCTATATAAAAATAAAAAAAAACAGCTGCGCAGGGTCCGGCACTACTTCCGGGTTAGGGTCACCGTTTTAAAAATTTTTCACTATTTTTTCAAGTTTTTTTTTTCGGGTTAGGGGCCCTGGGGGGAGGGGTGCATTTCGGGTTAAGTAACCCGGAATGTCGCCATAGGCCATTTTTTACGGTTAAATACCCCTATATAAAAATAAAAAAAAACAGCTGCGCAGGGTCCGGCACTACTTCCGGGTTAGGGTCACCGTTTTAAAAATTTTGCACTATTTTTTCAAGTTTTTTTTTTCGGGTTAGGGGCCCTGGGGGGAGGGGTGCATTTCGGGTTAAGTAACCCGGAATGTCGCCATAGGCCATTTTTTACGGTTAAATACCCCTATATAAAAATAAAAAAAAACAGCTGCGCAGGGTCCGGCACTACTTCCGGGTTAGGGTCACCGTTTTAAAAATTTTTCACTATTTTTTCAAGTTTTTTTTTTCGGGTTAGGGGCCCTGGGGGGAGGGGTGCATTTCGGGTTAAGTAACCCGGAATGTCGCCATAGGCCATTTTTTACGGTTAAATACCCCTATATAAAAATAAAAAAAAACAGCTGCGCAGGGTCCGGCACTACTTCCGGGTTAGGGTCACCGTTTTAAAAATTTTTCACTATTTTTTCAAGTTTTTTTTTTCGGGTTAGGGGCCCTGGGGGGAGGGGTGCATTTCGGGTTAAGTAACCCGGAATGTCGCCATAGGCCATTTTTTACGGTTAAATACCCCTATATAAAAATAAAAAAAAACAGCTGCGCAGGGTCCGGCACTACTTCCGGGTTAGGGTCACCGTTTTAAAAATTTTTCACTATTTTTTCAAGTTTTTTTTTTCGGGTTAGGGGCCCTGGGGGGAGGGGTGCATTTCGGGTTAAGTAACCCGGAATGTCGCCATAGGCCATTTTTTACGGTTAAATACCCCTATATAAAAATAAAAAAAAACAGCTGCGCAGGGTCCGGCACTACTTCCGGGTTAGGGTCACCGTTTTAAAAATTTTGCACTATTTTTTCAAGTTTTTTTTTTCGGGTTAGGGGCCCTGGGGGGAGGGGTGCATTTCGGGTTAAGTAACCCGGAATGTCGCCATAGGCCATTTTTTACGGTTAAATACCCCTATATAAAAATAAAAAAAAACAGCTGCGCAGGGTCCGGCACTACTTCCGGGTTAGGGTCACCGTTTTAAAAATTTTTCACTATTTTTTCAAGTTTTTTTTTTCGGGTTAGGGGCCCTGGGGGGAGGGGTGCATTTCGGGTTAAGTAACCCGGAATGTCGCCATAGGCCATTTTTTACGGTTAAATACCCCTATATAAAAATAAAAAAAAACAGCTGCGCAGGGTCCGGCACTACTTCCGGGTTAGGGTCACCGTTTTAAAAATTTTGCACTATTTTTTCAAGTTTTTTTTTTCGGGTTAGGGGCCCTGGGGGGAGGGGTGCATTTCGGGTTAAGTAACCCGGAATGTCGCCATAGGCCATTTTTTACGGTTAAATACCCCTATATAAAAATAAAAAAAAACAGCTGCGCAGGGTCCGGCACTACTTCCGGGTTAGGGTCACCGTTTTAAAAATTTTTCACTATTTTTTCAAGTTTTTTTTTTCGGGTTAGGGGCCCTGGGGGGAGGGGTGCATTTCGGGTTAAGTAACCCGGAATGTCGCCATAGGCCATTTTTTACGGTTAAATACCCCTATATAAAAATAAAAAAAAACAGCTGCGCAGGGTCCGGCACTACTTCCGGGTTAGGGTCACCGTTTTAAAAATTTTGCACTATTTTTTCAAGTTTTTTTTTTCGGGTTAGGGGCCCTGGGGGGAGGGGTGCATTTCGGGTTAAGTAACCCGGAATGTCGCCATAGGCCATTTTTTACGGTTAAATACCCCTATATAAAAATAAAAAAAAACAGCTGCGCAGGGTCCGGCACTACTTCCGGGTTAGGGTCACCGTTTTAAAAATTTTTCACTATTTTTTCAAGTTTTTTTTTTCGGGTTAGGGGCCCTGGGGGGAGGGGTGCATTTCGGGTTAAGTAACCCGGAATGTCGCCATAGGCCATTTTTTACGGTTAAATACCCCTATATAAAAATAAAAAAAAACAGCTGCGCAGGGTCCGGCACTACTTCCGGGTTAGGGTCACCGTTTTAAAAATTTTTCACTATTTTTTCAAGTTTTTTTTTTCGGGTTAGGGGCCCTGGGGGGAGGGGTGCATTTCGGGTTAAGTAACCCGGAATGTCGCCATAGGCCATTTTTTACGGTTAAATACCCCTATATAAAAATAAAAAAAAACAGCTGCGCAGGGTCCGGCACTACTTCCGGGTTAGGGTCACCGTTTTAAAAATTTTTCACTATTTTTTCAAGTTTTTTTTTTCGGGTTAGGGGCCCTGGGGGGAGGGGTGCATTTCGGGTTAAGTAACCCGGAATGTCGCCATAGGCCATTTTTTACGGTTAAATACCCCTATATAAAAATAAAAAAAAACAGCTGCGCAGGGTCCGGCACTACTTCCGGGTTAGGGTCACCGTTTTAAAAATTTTGCACTATTTTTTCAAGTTTTTTTTTTCGGGTTAGGGGCCCTGGGGGGAGGGGTGCATTTCGGGTTAAGTAACCCGGAATGTCGCCATAGGCCATTTTTTACGGTTAAATACCCCTATATAAAAATAAAAAAAAACAGCTGCGCAGGGTCCGGCACTACTTCCGGGTTAGGGTCACCGTTTTAAAAATTTTTCACTATTTTTTCAAGTTTTTTTTTTCGGGTTAGGGGCCCTGGGGGGAGGGGTGCATTTCGGGTTAAGTAACCCGGAATGTCGCCATAGGCCATTTTTTACGGTTAAATACCCCTATATAAAAATAAAAAAAAACAGCTGCGCAGGGTCCGGCACTACTTCCGGGTTAGGGTCACCGTTTTAAAAATTTTTCACTATTTTTTCAAGTTTTTTTTTTCGGGTTAGGGGCCCTGGGGGGAGGGGTGCATTTCGGGTTAAGTAACCCGGAATGTCGCCATAGGCCATTTTTTACGGTTAAATACCCCTATATAAAAATAAAAAAAAACAGCTGCGCAGGGTCCGGCACTACTTCCGGGTTAGGGTCACCGTTTTAAAAATTTTTCACTATTTTTTCAAGTTTTTTTTTTCGGGTTAGGGGCCCTGGGGGGAGGGGTGCATTTCGGGTTAAGTAACCCGGAATGTCGCCATAGGCCATTTTTTACGGTTAAATACCCCTATATAAAAATAAAAAAAAACAGCTGCGCAGGGTCCGGCACTACTTCCGGGTTAGGGTCACCGTTTTAAAAATTTTGCACTATTTTTTCAAGTTTTTTTTTTCGGGTTAGGGGCCCTGGGGGGAGGGGTGCATTTCGGGTTAAGTAACCCGGAATGTCGCCATAGGCCATTTTTTACGGTTAAATACCCCTATATAAAAATAAAAAAAAACAGCTGCGCAGGGTCCGGCACTACTTCCGGGTTAGGGTCACCGTTTTAAAAATTTTTCACTATTTTTTCAAGTTTTTTTTTTCGGGTTAGGGGCCCTGGGGGGAGGGGTGCATTTCGGGTTAAGTAACCCGGAATGTCGCCATAGGCCATTTTTTACGGTTAAATACCCCTATATAAAAATAAAAAAAAACAGCTGCGCAGGGTCCGGCACTACTTCCGGGTTAGGGTCACCGTTTTAAAAATTTTGCACTATTTTTTCAAGTTTTTTTTTTCGGGTTAGGGGCCCTGGGGGGAGGGGTGCATTTCGGGTTAAGTAACCCGGAATGTCGCCATAGGCCATTTTTTACGGTTAAATACCCCTATATAAAAATAAAAAAAAACAGCTGCGCAGGGTCCGGCACTACTTCCGGGTTAGGGTCACCGTTTTAAAAATTTTTCACTATTTTTTCAAGTTTTTTTTTTCGGGTTAGGGGCCCTGGGGGGAGGGGTGCATTTCGGGTTAAGTAACCCGGAATGTCGCCATAGGCCATTTTTTACGGTTAAATACCCCTATATAAAAATAAAAAAAAACAGCTGCGCAGGGTCCGGCACTACTTCCGGGTTAGGGTCACCGTTTTAAAAATTTTTCACTATTTTTTCAAGTTTTTTTTTTCGGGTTAGGGGCCCTGGGGGGAGGGGTGCATTTCGGGTTAAGTAACCCGGAATGTCGCCATAGGCCATTTTTTACGGTTAAATACCCCTATATAAAAATAAAAAAAAACAGCTGCGCAGGGTCCGGCACTACTTCCGGGTTAGGGTCACCGTTTTAAAAATTTTGCACTATTTTTTCAAGTTTTTTTTTTCGGGTTAGGGGCCCTGGGGGGAGGGGTGCATTTCGGGTTAAGTAACCCGGAATGTCGCCATAGGCCATTTTTTACGGTTAAATACCCCTATATAAAAATAAAAAAAAACAGCTGCGCAGGGTCCGGCACTACTTCCGGGTTAGGGTCACCGTTTTAAAAATTTTTCACTATTTTTTCAAGTTTTTTTTTTCGGGTTAGGGGCCCTGGGGGGAGGGGTGCATTTCGGGTTAAGTAACCCGGAATGTCGCCATAGGCCATTTTTTACGGTTAAATACCCCTATATAAAAATAAAAAAAAACAGCTGCGCAGGGTCCGGCACTACTTCCGGGTTAGGGTCACCGTTTTAAAAATTTTCACTATTTTTTCAAGTTTTTTTTTTCGGGTTAGGGGCCCTGGGGGGAGGGGTGCATTTCGGGTTAAGTAACCCGGAATGTCGCCATAGGCCATTTTTTACGGTTAAATACCCCTATATAAAAATAAAAAAAAACAGCTGCGCAGGGTCCGGCACTACTTCCGGGTTAGGGTCACCGTTTTAAAAATTTTTCACTATTTTTTCAAGTTTTTTTTTTCGGGTTAGGGGCCCTGGGGGGAGGGGTGCATTTCGGGTTAAGTAACCCGGAATGTCGCCATAGGCCATTTTTTACGGTTAAATACCCCTATATAAAAATAAAAAAAAACAGCTGCGCAGGGTCCGGCACTACTTCCGGGTTAGGGTCACCGTTTTAAAAATTTTTCACTATTTTTTCAAGTTTTTTTTTTCGGGTTAGGGGCCCTGGGGGGAGGGGTGCATTTCGGGTTAAGTAACCCGGAATGTCGCCATAGGCCATTTTTTACGGTTAAATACCCCTATATAAAAATAAAAAAAAACAGCTGCGCAGGGTCCGGCACTACTTCCGGGTTAGGGTCACCGTTTTAAAAATTTTTCACTATTTTTTCAAGTTTTTTTTTTCGGGTTAGGGGCCCTGGGGGGAGGGGTGCATTTCGGGTTAAGTAACCCGGAATGTCGCCATAGGCCATTTTTTACGGTTAAATACCCCTATATAAAAATAAAAAAAAACAGCTGCGC
>NHOR01000193.1:0-43347 GCA_002287245.1 Trypanosoma congolense | reverse complement strand
GACACGTGTAGCTAAGCAAGTACTGCCCGAGTTGTAGAGGTGATCATGACCGCGTACATGTTCAGCGCATCAAGAACATCATCACAGGCAATAGTGTGAGGCGTTCTCTCTGTCGTCGCGCCGTTGAGCTGTTGGCACATCCCTGTTATTATTTCTGTCAACGGGACGCGTAGATGCTAATACACGGTGAGAGTTTACTCTCTGATGTACCACGAGAACGTACCAGACAATTTTGTTGAGGCGGTTAATGCTGGGTTCAATGCCTCGCTGGCAATCGCGCCAGTGGACCGTTGCTCATAACATGCGTGTGAAGGTCATCGCCCCTCGAACTTCAGCACTCCACCAATTGTCGCTCTTGAAAACGCAATCAAGGAAAATGAAGGAAGTTTTTTCCTGTTACTGGGACCGATGGGTGACTTTACCACCAACCGGTCTTTCGTTCCCACGCTGAAAAGTCAAAACTTGGTTGCTTTCGCCCCTTGACTGCGTCGACTGCCAGTCGTGGTTGGAATCCTAACCTTTACTTTCTGCGTGTCTCTGCCACTGCGGAGCTACTAGCCCTCATTCGCTACGCAATAGGCCAGCTTCGCACTCTTCGACTGGGCTTTATGTATTTGCAAGACGTTTCCTTCGGGAAGAGGAATACTCCTTGGCTGTACGCATCATGTATCGTATGGGACATGAATTCTGCTGTGTGTTCACTGTGAAGAGCTCATGACAGGGCAAAGTCCGATGATGACTTCCGATCTGCGTGGATAGCGTTCACCAAGAGGAATCCACAGGCGTGATATTGTTTGCTCCTCCCTCAAAAGACACAGAGAAGTTCGTACGGATGGTTGGTCTCCGACGCTCGCACCAACAAAGCTTTTCTTCTCGCACCCTCAATCCTTCAGCTTGTCATGGAAAGAATGTGGCGTGAGGCACTAAACGTTGTTAGTGCTCCTTTTGTGTCAGGGCAGGTGGTGCTGGCGGGAATCAATCCTCTTGCAACAGATATGCAGTACAGCGCAATCAAGCGGTTTCAAGAAAATGTGAGGTCATATCTAAAATCGCATCCGGGGGTCACGGTTTTCAACAGTTCTGACGACTTTGATCACGATGACATCGACGGGCAGCTAATGGTTTATGGATGGCTAGTTGGCGAGGTTCTTTCACAGGCCCTGAGCACATCTGAGTGGCTGTCAAGTAGAGAAGCGTTCATGGAATCACTGTACGATCAGCGCCGATATGTCGTTGATGACCTTGTCTTCGGTGATTATGGGAACGAGTGTGTTGGTTTAGCGGCCGCTCACGGTGCAATGTGTCGTTGCAATCAAGGAGGGAAAGTGGTGCACGTGCGGGTGCTGACCGATGGCTACCGGCTGCGGGATGCGGACAGTGGCATGATGATGTTTGACTCTTCCCAGTGTTACAGCAGCAGGGTTGATGTTCGGGCTCCGTTCAGTGCTGTGCTTTTTAAGGTGACGGACGATCCTGTTGCGATGAATGCTGCTGAAGAAATGGACAGAGGATCCTCTCTCCTTGAAAACATTCGTGTCGGTGAGGAGGGTCGGTTATTTATCAATGCCATCGCTTTGCCTTCCAGTGATATTGTCAGCGAGCTGAAATCTGAGCTGTCTAAGAGGATCACGGACGCTGTACTCGGCGTGGTGAGCGGCTCAGTATTGGATGTGCCTGGCGTTGCTTTCATCGACCCAGTGGTTCTCGAGCCCCGTCTGAACAAGTACAGGCGGCATGTTATTCATTTATCGCCCACATTAGAGCAACAATTCTACGTAGTTGTGTCGTACCTTGCAGGCAAAGTTCGTGAAGGCTTTCACGCATTATCCGCAGCAGCGAAGGGGATGATATTGGAGACTTGCTGAGTACCACACTGGTGACGTTTGGCATGGCGCTGCAGTCTACAACCATCATGAGCGGCAATACCTCAATGAGGGACCGTCTTCCAGATCGTGGAACTGTGTATGTCATGGGACTCAACACGGGTGATGCCGAGCTGGTCGCGGATCATTTACAAAGGCATGGCAGTCTGCTCGTTGTGGTTCCCTTCTTCGACATGATCCTTCGCCACAAGGAGTTTGTCAGTGCTTTCGAGGAAAAGCAAGTGCCGACCGGCTTTTGTTTGCAACCAATTTGCCGCACTGGGCAGACCGTAACACGAGGTCAGAGTTTGTTCAGCAATTTCACAAGGCCGAAAAGAATTCGTCAAGGTGGACACCGCTTACCCTGCTCGGATATGCGGCTTCACGCTTCGCAAAGGCTGTCATATCCCCCATGAGAGTCGTAAATGCGGATGCCGTGGTCGAGGCCGTCTTCGCACAGTACATGGTTGCCGTTGACGATATGCGATATGGCCCATTTGACGACGACAATTGCTTTCTAAACGGTGCTTCCAGATCAAAGGGCTGCGCTGCGAATTACGGAGCAACACAAATTTCCATTTGGTCGATGACTCGTGTGTTGAATGTCTCCGCCCCGCCGCTCACGTCGCCCGTGACACCGTCAATTACATATTCGGTCCCGGACGCCTCGGGGCTTACGCCCGCTCACCTGGCTGGGATCATCGTTGGTTCCATCGTCATGCTACTCTTTTTCTCTATGGCAACCACGCTGCTTGTACGCTGTGAGGCTATGCGCCATACCCGTGACAATGAAAGCGCGCCGAAGGAACCCACAGACCCCGTGACGCTAATTTTCACAGACATTGAAAGCAGCACGGCACTGTGGGCTGCGCATCCAAATTTAATGCCCGATGCTGTTGCGACACACCATCGGCTGATTCGCTGGACGATTGTGCGGCATGACGCCTACGAAGTGAAGACGGTTGGGGACTCGTTTATGATTGCGTGCCGAAGCGTAACTGCGGCTGTAGAGCTCGCGCGTGACCTGCAGCTGGCGCTTCTGCATCATGACTGGGGCACGACGGCACTGGACGAGTCGTACCGCGGGCTGGAGGAGGAGTTTGCGCTCGAGGTTTCCGAGTATGAGCCGCCTACTGCACGCCTGGATCCTGCTGTGTACGGCAAACTGTGGAACGGGCTGCGGGTGCGGGTTGGCATCCACACGGGGCTGTGCGATATTCGACACGACGAGGTGACGAAAGGCTACGATTACTACGGGCAGACAACAAACATGGCTGCGCGCGCGGAGAGCGTGGCGAATGGCGGGCAGGTGCTGTTAACGGGCGCCACATATTACTCGCTGAGCGCAGTGGAGCGTGCACGACTTGACCTAATGCCAATGGGGCCTGTGTCGCTGCGGGGCGTGCCTGAGCCCGTGGAGATGTACCAACTGAATGCCGTGCCTGGCCGTATCTTCGCGGCTCTGCGGCTCGACAGGGAGGTGGACTTGATAAACGACGAAAGCGATGCAACAGGCAGCTCCCCGAGCGACTCGAGCTCCAGCACCGCCACACTGTGCGAAACCTCCCAGATGGTCGCCCGCTGTCTGGAATCTGTTCTTGGTACATTCGCCCCCGCCAGGCGCCGCAGCCTCCTGGTAGCCATTTGTGAGCGCTGGCGAGTGTCACTGCCGAGAAAGCCTGAAGCGGGGTGGGACGAGGACTATTGCCAAAACGTTATACGGCGCATTGCGTTGAGGGTTGGTCATGCCATGGATCTGTACGCTGCAGACCGTGACCACTCCACCGGCACGTCAAGCAGCGCATCAGTCATATTGATTCCCTGCCGCAGGGCCGACATCCCCGGGTATTGAGCCTCACGGGTTTCACGGCCGATTTATCACCGGCGCGATCCACACGGCCGCCTTGAACAGAACGATTTTTTTTACCTTTTATCTTCATTTGCCTCCACTCCGATAAGCATTTCCCACACGCACCTCCGTTTCCTTTGTCATCCAAACCATGTTGATATCATCAATGCGACGGTTGCTCCCCCTTTCCTCCCTCCCACAGCCAAACACATACACACGCATAAATGTGTATATATTCAGGCGAAAGCCTTCCCTTTGGATGCGTAGATGCTTAACAGTGTGAGTAGACACACGTACCACGCTTTCAACTTAACTTTATTTTTTCGTCATTCATAGCCTCCCGTTAATGTGCGTAGGGCAAAACGTTTGTTGTGTTTATGCCGCTTGGTGGTTTGCCTACTCAGCCGGCGAATGTAAATACATGAAAGACATGTAAAAAAGCAGGAACGTTATTCGAAATGGTGAGTAGATTGTGTGAATAGTTTTGTGTTATTATTTGTTTTGCCATTTGGTTTCTTACGTTTGTCATGCACCGCCACCTTCACCGCTCGCACCGGTAGACGCAGTTAAAGTTTCTTTGCCAGGCCCCGGTGCAATATTTTCGTTACCTTGCTTCGTACATTTTATTGTTTGCGACGGGTCTTCCCTTCGGTGGGTTACGCGGAAAGGTGGACAGCAACTTGTGCCATCCTGTTGAGCCGCTCCCTCCTGTCACTTTTATCACAGGCCCCGCCTTCCCGCCACGACACGATGTAACTGTGTTCGTATGTGAGCCTCGCAGTTTCACAAAGGGCCTATTCGGGCCGCTTTTGGGTTTCTTAGCTTTCCCTTTTTATTTTCATTCATTTTGCTAATGTGAACATGTTATTAGTTGTGGCATGCGCTCTTTATGAAGTCGTGGTGCCGCTTGACAAATGTGATGATGTTTTTACACCTTGCAAGCGTTCCTCACCACTTCGGATGGTCGCTCCACCGCATCAACACCCCACCCTGTCGCGTCTGCCAAAATAGGTTTTATGAAAGTTAAGAGCCGCATTGTCAACGCTCAGTTCCACCTGAGCAGTGCGCCCGGGAAAAAAATCCAACAACCACTGGCATTTGAGTTCCTTCGAGTGACGCCTCCGATCACAACTCACTTCGTCCCCGTGTGTGCAGACGAAGTGGCGCTGACGCCAATGAGAAGGAGGTGGTCATTTCTGCCGGCCTAAGCTTGTTGGGTCGAGCGAGGATGGAAACTGCACGCCTCCCAAATCAACGCGTGCGGCATGGCTTCCAAACGAAAGTACAAACCATTAGCGCCATTATTTATCAATGGTATTTCTGTCAGCGGAACACACACACAACTCTTCGAAAGGAATATTCAGCCGGCAGTGCGCATTTAATTGTGTCATCTTCTGCGGCACTACGGTGACATTTCCCTGTAGTTTTTTCCGGTGAGTGTTTGAGCTGATAAGAACTGTACGCCAAGCGTTCGAGCAGTTTGTTTTTAGCACCTCTCTCCCTGCAGCCCTAACCGCAGAAAAGAAGCCCCATGCGGAGGAATCCAGCGGGAAGGAAAGAAATCGGGAATCCGTCAGTTCTTTGGTCTTGACGGGTGGCTGTCGCGGGGCTGTGTGCGTTGGGTTGGGGCAATGATATTATCGGTCCGTATGTGTACACCCATTGGTCATGAAATATGTACCCTAATTTCGCCAAGGCATTTACCGCACGATATTTTATTCGTTTCGTTTTGTTGATGTCTTTGGCAGATCGCCTTGAAATTCCATTTCATTTACGCACCGCCCTTTGTGCTGCTCATCAGAAAAAACACTCCGGTTCAGTCATCCAACGCCCGAGCAGCATCCAAATTAAAAGTGAAAAGGCCACCATGCTCCACAACCCGCAAGGACTGTTTCGCCACACCCCGCCCTTTGCATTTTGTGGGGAGAGCTGTCGGCACCACGACGTGAGCCTAAGCAGGCAACCTGACAGCGGCTCGGTCACATATCACTTTCAAGCACACTCCAACGTGAGGGACTTCTACTTTTTCATGACAAGAAAGCTGTAATTTTCCCTTTTGCAGACCCGCAGCCATGTTCTTCGGCCCGTCGCCTTGACACTCGTGCCCACCCAAGCCTTCCATTTGGAGTGGTGGAAGGAACGTTCTGAGGTAACGGTCGTGTGGGAACGCCGCTCCAACTCCCGCAGCCTGACCGGCGAGGGGCAACGCTCGAGAACCCAATCAAGTCCAACCTCCAAGGTATTTGTGAGTTGTGTTTAGAACCTTCCAGCTCCTCCGTTCTGCGAGTTTTTAGCGATGCCTTAACGGCGGTGAAGCTTTTGGACAACAATCGCAAAGCGAGTGAAACGAGGTGCCATCAGCCTCTCCACTTCCACCGCTCTTTGATTACACTCCTCCGCGGCAACCGACAGGGGCGATGCCGCGCTGTTCTTTCACACCCGAGAGTTTCAGAAGCCCCAGCCAAATAAAAGAGGCACCCAACCATCGGCCGTCAGCTTTCCCCTTCATTTCGTAGATTATTCCTTGAGTCCGTGGAATACAACGGTCCCTCACCGCTGCAACGGTGCCCGGAATGCCCTGCGCCGGACTTCGGCGTGCAGCGCCGTGACCCAGCTTTGGCGTGAAAGCAATGAAAAGGAGCCTGACAGACGCCGGCCACCTCGATGTGGTGCCGGTATCAAGGCTCAAACACTCGACCCATAGGAACAGGAAGCCAAGCGCCTGCGTTACTCCCGGTCCGAGTGGATTGGTGCCAGGCAAGAGGCACTCGGGGGTGAAGGAAGTTATGAGAACGCTCCTCTCCACGTGCGGGAGTGCCGTACCTAAAGCGCTTGGACCACTTCTGCTTCTTAGAAGGGATGTAAAGCGCAACCCCGGACCCATGAAACTTATTTTCCAGTGGAATCGCCGTCGAGAGGCGACCAAATGAGGGGAAATGGCCGTATTCCGTCTCAGGGCAGATGCACTTTGCACCAGCGGAATGCACTGCGCTTAACGTTAGTGGATGCCGGCAATAGGGCTTGCGGGAACCCCTCACCAGGGCGGGAGGAGTCTCAACTCTGCTGAGGGACGGTGTAGGGGTGACCCGAGGCCGTCAGGGATGGGCGCAAGCAACGCTGGCATTTTCTGACAGTGTGGTGTTATCAGTCATGTCGGCGTATCTCCCCAGAAAGGTGTGACTCTCTGCTGTTGGTTGTAAAAGCCTCGTTGTGGCGGCAGGGTCTAGCACCTAGAAATGCTTATTCCACAGGGGAGCTAAGATTTACCGAGTAAAAGCAATGGCCTATCGACAATGGGAGCTATTCCTATGGAGCCAGGGCGCGCGGAAATTCGTATCTTTTATGGAAACGAATGCTTTAGCGCAAGCCGATCCGCGGAAATGTGGCTAATTTGTGTTCCGCGGTTGAGGACACTGTTTAAGGGGAACCCACCGAAGTCGTGTGCATGTCTCCAGCCGTAGGGCCAGGGAGGACTTCAGAGGATGAAACACGATGGTGACTATGAAGAGATAGCGGGTTGCAATGGAGAAATGTGCAAGTCGTGGTCACCATCCACTGGCGAAGTGGGCGGTAAATAACCCCCACCCAAGGGGAGTTTTAGTGGGCGGTGACTGTTTCTCCAAGGCTTTGTCCCACAGTACGGCGTTGTGAGGCGTCGTGTGCGTAAATGCATTATTTCCTCCTTTTCAACGGTGTAGGGTGGCTACTTCGGTTGTTAATTCGCGCAATGACGAAGGAAAATGACATTTTCGTGGAGCGCCGGTATTACTGCTGTTCAGTGGCCACGTGAGATTTTATCAGCAGCAGCAGCATATTCATGAAGCGACTCCCAAAACAATTTTCCCATTATTTATGCGATTGCTCAGGAAACAGAAACCCCAACACCCCCTCAAACAGCCCACCCAGCAAATACCGTTAGCCGTGATGCCGGCTTAAATTAGGCAACATAAATAAGAAAGCAATCACCGTTCGGCACCAAACATCACATCTTTGTTTTCCGATGTTATCAAATCAATTAACTCTCCCATTGACCCAACCATGAGTTTATTTTTGATAAATGAATAACCCACTGAGTTGGACCGCGCGAGTCTCCTCCTTCCCCTCTGGTGGGAGGTGCCATGGCTCAATTTCTGCAAGCCTTTGCGCTTTTCGGTGGGCATTCAAATGGGAAGGGAACAAAGGCCGCTGGACGTGAGGGAGAAGCCGAAAGAAAAGGTCCAAGCCGAGCCGCAGGGCGCATGAGAGAAGGATCGCATTTATAAGTGAGTCACAGGCTGGGATAATATGTAATGCCATGTGCACTGAGGCTTCGATTTTTAAAAGATCGTCATTTTAGACGGCAATTCCTAAAAAAAAAAGGTAATTTCACTGAAGGTGGAGAGCCCACACCAGGAGGGAATTCCATGTTCCCACCGTAGCAACCCCATGGAACTTTTCCGCACCGAGCGCCACGTGGCATCGAAGAATTTTGCTCCAGAGGGCGCTCCTGCATTCCTCAGGGTTATTCCTTTCTAAACGGGAAGCATGAATCGGCTCCACTCTCCGAAATGGTGAAGTGTCGGAGGAGGTGTGAGCCTAAATGATTCCCCAGTCAACCCCGTGGGTCATTGGCCTCCAATGGCAAAACAATACGCCCATCATCTTTTCTCTCTTCCATTATGCGTTCACCGCACGTGCTCTCCACCTTCCCCACGCTTTTCCTCAGGCACTTCGCCCCACTCAATGGAACCTCTAATCGGTTTGTGGGCCTTCCGGAAGAACTTTCGCGAGGTCGCTTTCTCCCGCACCCTCGGACCGTACCTGGCTATCATGCGGCGGCGCATCGGTGCGTAGAAGAACTCCGATATTCGTGCGACCCCTCCTCTTTCACGGCTCTTTTGGGGCTCAATTCCTCTTTGGGGAATGTGGGCGACACGACACTCTCAAGTTGGAATAATTCCTTCAGAAATGCTGCCAGCTACACACGCTAAAGCATTTAGCTCTCTCCTTCAGCTGGTTCACTCTACACTTTTCAGCCTCAAGCCTTTCAGCGCTGAACATTCCAGTTTGTGTGTCGCTGACTACTTGCATTGCCTCTTCGGCCCATTGTTCTTGCGCCCCTTTCAATGCTTGCTCTGAAGATGCACTGCAAGGCACCGTTATGCCCATCCATTAAAATGCCTTGAACTACAAAACACCCACCCCCAGCAATCGAATCGAGGTGTTAAATCCGCCATGATTTACGAAGGACGATGTTGTTGTGACTTTCATTCTGCATCTTCAGTAAGAAAAATGCATCCACTAATGGGAACAAGGGATTCAGAACTTGAGGCTTCCCAAACCCAATAAGTTTGCACCTCGCCACCCACTCAGGAATGTGACCAAACACCTTCCAGTGTTTGTCCATGTTTAAGCTCTTTGCCCTCTTGCGGACGCACAGACGGCTACGATGCCCCGTATCTCTGGGCGGCGTGTATTCCAACTGCTCGACCAAGCGCCTCCGAGGGCCGCTGCGAAGAGTCGGACGAACTCGAAGTGAGTCCGCCACTCAGCCTCGCAAGGGCCTTTGCACCCCGGGACGAGGAGTGACCGGCGCGGGACTCGGAGTGACGAGTTCCCGGATGAGGCACTCGCCCACACGTTGCATGGACGGCACATCCGTTGCCCCACCGCTCTTAACCCCTGCATGCTCAAAAGCCGGCCGCTCCTCCTCGAGTATTTTGGGGGTCTTTAATCTCCAGCAGCCGACCTACATGGACTGTAGTTCCTCGACTGCCCTCTCTACCTCTTTTGCTTCTCTATTACACAGAGCCTTTTTGCGGTCTGCTGCCGATTGAAAACCTTTCATCGCATCCTGCAGCTGGTCCAAGGCCGACCGTATTTCGGCCTCAATTAGTGGAAGCTCCTCTAAAACTTCCGAGCCCTCGGTCCTACGGCTTGGAGGAATCTGTGCCGTCACATCCTGCAACTTATAAACGAAAGCTGGCAGCTCTTTCGTCAATATATCCTGGTTTTTTGAATCTCGCAGCCGACCTACAATGGACTGTAGTTCGTCGGCTGCCTTTTCGATTCCACGGTTTGAAAGCAAACCGCCCTTAGGCGGTCGCCCACAGGCTGCAATTTTTTTGATTCTTTGGAGGTCTCTTTCTATTTCTTTGTACATTTCATCTTCTTGAGTCGAAAAATTTTTGTTATTGCTTTGCGCAAAAGCAATAATAAATAATTTTTCGCTCAAGAATCGAAATGCACAAAGAGATAGAAGCAGACTCCAAAGGAGTCAAAAAAATTGCAGCCTGTGGGCGACCGCCTAAGGGCGGTTTGCTTTCAACCGTGGATCGAAAAGCAGCCGACGAACTACAGTCCATGGTAGGTCGGCTGAGAGATTCAAAAACCAGGATATATTGACGAAAGAGCTGCCAGCTTTCGTTTATAAGTTGCAGGATGTGACGGCACAGATTCCTCCAAGCCGTAGGACCGAGGGCTCGGAAGTTTTAGAGGAGCTTCCACTAATTGAGGCCGAAATACGGTCGGCCTTGGACCAGCTGCAGGATGCGATGAAAGGTTTTCAATCGGCAGCAGACCGCAAAAAGGCTCTGTGTAATAGAGAAGCAAAAGAGGTAGAGAGGGCAGCGAGGAACTACAGTCATTGTAGGTCGGCTGCTGGAGATTAAAGACCCCCAAAATACTCGAGGAGGAGCGGCCGGCTTTCGTCAACAAGGAACTTGCAGCCTGCGGCCACCCGGCGCATTCCTTCAAGCCATGGAGCCGATAGTGCACGAGCCCTTCTGGCGGGAGTTTCCACCGATTACATGGAAATTGCTATCAATTGTAAATAAGGTGAAAATTTCCGTATGCAGCCGGTCTTTCAGTGGAAGACCAGAGGGTACTCGCTATTTTGGCGTGTCTCCTTAAAATAGGCTAAAGCTCAGAGGCATGGAATAAAGCAAAAGAAAGAAAAAGGAAAGCTATAATGAATTGTCTTAAAACTTGCCGCTATCGTACCTGTGGTGAATAGTTTGGGTATTTTGAGCCATTACAACACCACACTCTTTGTTCCGAAATTCTCCGTTTGGATGCAACGCGCCGTTACCTTTTGCTTCTTGTATATATACCGCAGTCCTCCCTTATGAACATAAACTAAAGTCAACAGCTAATGAAAGAAAAAAACAACTTATGGTGTGACTGAAAACAATTAGTACGACATCCCTGACCTTAACCGCGTCACCAAAATTAAATCACAACTCCAATTCTAAACATAAACAGCAAGCGTCATAGAAGGATAATTTATAATGGTAAGGGATTTGTTTTCCTATTCCTATAGGACATGCGTAAATCAATTTGAAAAATTGGGAAAGCTGCTTGTGCACGGACAGTCAGTGGCCGGCTGTGAGTCCGTCGCGAACCTCTGGGTTTTGGAGTCACCGCCTCGTTGAGGTTGCCAATACGATGCCCACAAGCCGGCATACCTCTCCGTATCTTCCGGATCAGGAATGAGTGCACTCATGATTTGGGCACATTCGGGCCAATGGTCAATATCTTTTCTCCACGACACCTCCTCCGGCAGTGAAGGCGTCAGGGACTCTGTTCTGGATGGATTTTGTAGTCGTTCTTTTGTACGTTGGCCTATTGTTCATAAGAAGAGACTTGAGAGACAAAGGATCATATCACATCATGACGGCATGGAAGAAATAATTCCATGCATTAAATACAGAAATAGGCTGTGGTAAGCGAGGGTTGGGGAGAGCATGTCCTACACCTCCAATTAATGTACAGCAGTGGTTCGTGCAGAGCAATAAACACACATTGGTTTGCGGCGGCGAGAAACTTTGGTCCGAGACATCCACATTCTGAAACTTCGTGTCATGTTATGGGTCTCCAAAAACGGCAGCGCTCCCACGAATCTCCAGGTGGATATCTCGCCACATTTAAACGCACGATTCAGACAAAAGGTTATCAGGGACTTCAGAGGCTCATAGCCCCACGGGTGGAATATATGGGCGATGTCATTGATGGCTTGACACGTCTTTTATTGCCAAGAATGACGCGTGAAGTTAAGCCATCCGATGAAGGAGCCCATGAGTCATATCCGCTAGCAATAGCGCGATGTGGCTTAAAAAGTATTCCCCAGTGCGCCGTGCCGAGAAAAGATACAGATTTTAAAAGAGTTCAGACGTTCCTTGCCATCGTACAGGCATAAGGACGTCATTGTTGAATCTGTGCAAAGAAGCTCTGTGGTTGTGGTCTTCCACATCCGGCGCCACCGCTAATCACAGCCACAGAGCTTCTTTGCACAGATTCAACAATGACGTCCTTATGCCTGTACGATGGCAAGGAACGTCTGAAGTCTTTTAAAAATCTGAACTTCTTTTCGGGCATGGCGCACTGTGGGATAGTTTTTAAGCCATATCGCGCTATTGCTAGCGGATATGACTCATGGGCTCCTTCATCAGACAGCTTAATTCACGCGTCATTCTTGGCAATAGAAGACGCGTCAAGCCATCGATGACATCGCCCATATATTCTACCCGTGGTGCGGGAGCCTCTGAAGTCCCTGATAACCTTTTGTTTGTACCATTCTTCTAAAGGTGGCGAGATATCCACCTGGAGCTTCGCGCGAGCGCTGACGTTTTCTGAGGGTCAGTACGTGACAAGTTCCAGGTGGATATCTCGTACCAAAAGTTCTCGGAACAATTGGGATCTTTTCGTGCTCTCCTTTTGTCTCAGGCGATGGAATTCTAAGTTGTTCTTCACCATCATTACCCAAATAATCACGTACGACAGTATGATCCATTTCCCTTCCAATTGTTCTGAAATTCATCTCCGGTCTCTCGTCTCGTTTGAAGGCACGTTTGCCCCATGAAAAAAATCATTCTGGGCGTCTCTTAAGCCAGAATTGCGGTCTCTCTCGGCCATGACAGAGAAGCTTCGGTCCTCAACTTGTACAGGCTTACGAGGGGGTGGTGACCAGGCGTTTTGTGGCCCATGCAGCCCCGCTAAGCCAAAAGTATTGGTCACTTCATTTTCATCAGAAAAAGTATTCGCATGTGGAAAGTGTGACGTGTAATTGAGATGCGCTTTCTGAAAAGCCGTAATACGACAATCATTCCTCTGCACATTGTCCAAAGGGATGATTTCTGGGTGGATTAGTGGAGTGTCATCCAACATTGTCATTAGACGCCATACCAAGCAATATGCTTCCTGTGCGAAGAGAAGACTTTTTCAAAATGTTGGTGTCATCATTATCACCGTTGTTATACGTGTGTTTTACTCGAGTTCTTGTTGCGTTGCTTGAATACTTAAAAATATAAAGAAGGCAGATGAATGTTAATAGTAGCAATTTCCACTAACAGTAATAGATTGGTCACAATGCACTAGGAAACCTTGAGGTAATAGGAAGGACAAGAACTGACACGTGCTCACTGCATATGTCTCCACTGAGTCTCACTGCCAGACATTTTAACAGGAGGAAGTTGCAATAATCGGGCAAACTCTCTCAGTGTGGTCCCTTCTCCACTGCTCCACGCCACAGCTCCCAGAGTATTACAGTACACACACAGCCAAGCCAACGACATCTGGAATTGAGTCACCTCCTCTGAAAACCCACGCAACAGTTTTTTCTTTCCTTTTTTTCTTTTGCTGTTGAACTGCTTTGCATACGCTTAGCCGCTTCTAAGTCTTCCGATGATGGTACAGGGCCGCCTTTCCAGATCCTGAACTTGCGTTGGTTTTCCTCTCTTGTTTCTAATGCCCTCGTTTACGTACTCTGTCAATAATATCATCGGTTCCTTCTGCTGGTTTACACTCAAGCGTTGTTGCAGCCATTTACTGCAAGTCGACCCGCTGAAGTTAAAGGCATTCATTTGTCACGAGAGCTGCTTTGGGCATCAGTTCTTGTTTGGCTTGGTCACTTACCGCCTTAGTACCGCTGAAATGCGATTTCGCTTCACATTTCTGAGAAAAAGTGTATTCCCATGCAATTAAACCAAATCCCTCCCTTCACAATCATAAAAAAATGTCCCATTTGCATAACTCTCACAACTCACAATAATGAATTATGTGATCAGTTAATTAGTGCTGCCAAAATATCAATTGTCACAACTGCGCGGGCACGTAACCGGAAGCCATCCGCCGTGATGAGGAACCAAACTCGTCCATGCCCCTTTGTTTGCAACGGCAGCATCCCCCGTCACCCTCCACCAGGGCCTGTCCCGCACCCGCACCCGGTTCCCTTCACTAAACGTGAGTTGGTTCGTAGAAAAATGCTCGGGACCATAACAGGCAAAGAAACAACATCTCGACACACCTGACTTGTTTTTGGCGTCACTGGTGGGTGGGGTGGAATTATTTTCTTTTCCAGAAAAGAAAACGCTACTTCTTCAAATAAGTTTCCCTATATACACACCAAGCAATGAAAGAGGTCGTGCCCCTTCTACTCCTGTCCTCGCTGTCCGTGTATTCGTGGGACGACAACATCTCCAACTCCGTCGTTTTGGTTGTCAGCTCTGTTGCGGCTGCAGACCCCTCGAGCGAGTGGTCTTGTTTTTTCCCTTTGCCTTTTTCTTTCTTTCTTTAAGTATCAAAGCTCGTCGGCAGGCGACCGCGGGCCCGCTTTGATATCCCTCAAGTCAGCCATGATCTGCGGTGCCCCGGTTGTGAAGTTGGTGCGGTTCGGTTTATCCTCAATCGACTGGATTCCCTCCGCAACGTCGCACAGCTGCCTTTTGTTAACCTTTTTAGCATCCGTAAGTGCCTGCGAAGGACTGACGCTCCCGGGCAGCTTTTCGCAGCTCTTCAGCTTTCGACGCATGCTTTTTTAACACGATCCACAGCCGACTATATGCCTCTTTGCATCTTTTTCTTCTTCGAGCTTTGCATGGTAATTTGAGTTCACTGTTTCAAAAGCTTCGTTTGCCTTTTTAGACTCCTAAAGCAATAAACATTCACTAATAAGCCAAAACAAATAAAATAAAATAAAATAAAGCACGGCTATTCAATTTTATAAACAATTCCAATGTCTCAGTTTCACATTCAAGACGGGTGATGAATATGACGGGTATATGGGTAGCTTAAAAATACCATTTTCTCTTCCTATTTTACAGCAGGGGAGAAAAAATGCACACTCAAACTCTTAAGCCACAATCATAATTTGCAAGCTCAGGTAATGAATCTTTTCCGTGGCTAATTGCAATGGCGTGTAACCAACCATTCGGGTGGCAGTCCATGCACAACAATTATGAGAAAGTCAAAGAACGAAAATTTATAAATTCACATGCATCCCCTCATGGAAAACAATTCAGAGCCGTGCTATTATTATCCCCAGCATTCCCTCCGCTTATATTCTTTGGTGCATATCCATGTGTTATTTTTATTACCGCAATTGAGGCGTGTAGTGCGCCCTAACCCTGCGGCATCTCTTAACCTCCCTTACCTTTAACTATTATGAACTTCTTCCTCCCCTCTCCCTATCTCCTAAGCACCAAAAAGGAAAAGAAGAAGATGGGGAAAGAACCATTGGATGTATAGGGGGTTTCCTACACACTCATGCAAGGCCAGTGGAAGAATACAGATACACATGGCACAATTTTCCTGCTCACCGATTACAGGATCAAGAAAGAGAAAACCAAGTGCGCATAATCACATCCCAATTTATTTTGCGTTCCATTGACTGGGCTGTATGTTGCTGGCAGGATAAACATGCCAGAGCCTTTCCTTTTGCATCGCTTGGTTCCATGTAGTTTATCGGTGTTATGCATATTGTTGCTCCGGGGCACTGCCGTGTATCGCGGTTGGTGTCCACCATCGGATGTGTGCACTCTCACCCAGAGAAACAGAAGGTACGGCCTGGGGTTACTCTTCCAAACCTGGAGATGTTCGGTCGAGCCATTGCGAATGGCCCCATAGCCCGCTGCGAAGGCAACCGCGGTCATGGGAAGTTAAAGGATTTGTCATTATTGAGTGCAGGTGCATATTCACAACTCCTGTAGGGCATAGCAAGGCTGGTCGTCCATATGCACTTCCACCCTGTGAAGCGAGGGCCGGAGATGTCCGATGGCATCACAGTCTGCTGCGGAGCATTGTAAGAAAACCTCGCCGAAACTTGTAGAAAAATAGATTGAGGAAGACCAAAGATTAAGAGCAATGAGAGCACTCAAAATAACCCGCAGTAAGTTAGTAAGCAAACCATTTTACAAAGAAAAACATTTAGATGGAATATGTGAATAATGGAAAACGGCTATCAGAAAAGCTGTAAGTTATGGAGTTACGGTCGGACTGTTAGTGTATCCTCCTTATTAGTTCCTCCGTCGAGAGGAGAGCCACATGCACGTAAAAGAATGCAGTTGGCAATTGGAGTAGGCATTTTGTGGTAAAACCGACGATGGACCCAATACCCTCGTGTTGTGATGCCCACAGCCCGCAGGAATGGGACGTCACGGAAGATGCAGCCCTTCAAGTGATGCAGCTTCTCGGGAAGTTTCTCGACAGCTTCCTTCCGCCTCTCATCCTCTTCGATGTAGTGGGATGGGTCTTCCAAGAAGGCAGCGGGAGCCACATTGGGGTTGCAGGCTCCGTGTGTCTTCCCACATTCCTGAGTCAGAAAGTCAATGAGGCAAGCGCCTTCCCAGGATTTGAATGCTTTCCGGGGGATCACCTCCAGCTCACTGTCCTCAGTCCCTCCTAGTTGACGCTGTGTGCTTGTAGTGCTGGCTACCTGATGTGTGAGCTTGTCACTTGCCTCGTTGCCGCTTTGCACGGACATGCTTCCGCTTGTTATGGGGACCGTGGGTGCTTTCTGGCTACTCGGACGGCTTCATCCAAGGTACCTCTCGCAACATGGTCCAACAATGTACTCGCTCCACGAAGAGCCCAATCAAGAAGAGTTATGATGCCATCACCCACAAGGTACCGGATGACTTTGATCGTATTGTCATGCAAGCGTTCTAACATCTGCCGCATGTCTTTTTTCTGCACTTCCTCGCGACGGTTGGCATCCTTGATGTAGCGCAATTCTCCATCGGTTCATCCGTAGTACTCCACAAGAAATAAAAAAGGTTTATCTTGCCTCACGTCTTACATTCTTGGATGAGAACTTGCTCCACTTCACTCTCCATCGTCCAGTTTGGTACTGCTTCCCTTTCACCTTCCATGTTCATATGCCTATTTTTTTCTTGGCAACTACATTTTACTCTCTCACACGGCACTATTGTTGCATCCAATGCTAAAGCGGAGACGCTGCTAAGTGCTGTTCCTGGGACTAACAATGGAAAAGAGACAAGGCAAATGTACGGATATTTGGAATAGGGTGCTGTCTCACATGTTAGCGTATTATCATCTAAATAATGTAACCGATGATGATGATTTCCTGGAGAAGGGAGTCATGGGGCTGCGGTATGCACAACGCTATATTGTGAGGGGTGTATCAACGTGCGTGACTTTCACTGACCACATTACCATAACCACAACACAGGAAACCATGAAATATCAACGTAATAAAACCACGCATACAATCCCGAAAGAAATACAGGCAACATCGCTCACAATTTATTCTCACAATGGCATCATATTCAGTACACTTTCCACATGCTTTCGGCGCCGCTCCTAATAGAAGAACATTACGGGTTGTAAGGTCGAGAAGCAAATTTCATCAATTTTGAAAATGATCCCCATTTTTCCACGACTGCATGACCAGTTAACACTTGGAGATAACCGGGAGACCATGGGAAAGACGGGAGGAACTAAGAACCCCCCTCTCCACCCGCCTGCGATTGGAAACCGCATGCCCCGCAAGCTCCCTCCAATAATCCCAACAGCTAAGACCACCGGGGAGTAGGGGTGGGGAGACAACAAACATTTGAAATAACCGAACTTGCAAAACCTTGACAAAAAACAAACACCTTATGGTAGCGAAGCACACGATTCCCCGCCCATGGTTTTCAGCTCCAATACGTTCTGTACAAAGTTTTCCATCCTTAAGAGAGGGTTTAGCCTAAATTACGATATCCTCTCCTGGACCTTGCGGGGTGCGGGCGCCTGTGCTTCCTGAGGGCAAATCACCCATCCCACTAAGGCAGGGATGAGTAAGTATGACAAGTGCAGCTCAAGAAGAAACAAGAACTGCTTTGAAAACGTCAAGCACAGCAATGGAATTTTTCCATCCTGATTGCTCAATTTTCCCAATTCAGCCCCAACAAGCAAGACCATCCCCAGCGGTCCCCTTGCTGACCCATATGCTTGATTCCAAAGATGTTTTGTGTGATCGTTTTTCTCTTTAAATTCCTGCTCTGTGACTCAACTCACCAAGACATTTCTAAGACCTAAAGTGGTTCCAGTGAGTAAAACGCAAGAACATTGGAATAGCCAGAATGGTTCGAAGTCAATCAGAACACTCCGCTGCACTAAACAGCGAAAGTTCAAATTACCATTCACATCTCAACAATACATCATCTCCAAATAATGCAGTATTTCACACTATTTCAACATGTCGCAGTAGTGCAGTGTTTCGTACCAACGCACTATGCCATTGTTCTGCGTTATTGCTGTTATTTGCGCTATTTCGGATCTTGTAATTCCTTTCTGGTTTGTTAGACGCCTTTTAGTGGCGTCACTGTTTAGTGGTGAGGGGGTGATGTGAACTATTGAAGAATATAAAGTTTACAACAATGTGCAAAGTACTGGACAGTTGTCCGTTTGCAGTGATTGGGGTGGAGTCGGTTGGAGCGTGCCTCAACGCATTATTTTGAATGTGGCGCAGCTCAAGTCGCTCCCTACAATATGTGGCTGCTATGTTTTCTGCGGCTGAGTGTTGTTGCTCAGGGAAGCCACTGCTGTTGTGTGAATGCTGTAAACGGCGAGGTGTTTGGGGTGACTTCGTGCGGTGAATCGCTACAGCAATTGGCGGAGGTGTTACGTGCCGTAGTGTTTAACACCCCTCTGAACCAACGTGCGAGACGCGGTCACAATCCACTGGTAAAGTGAATTGGTCTAATCTCCACCCAATGGCACTTTAGTGAGCATTGCTTTCCTCTCCATGGCTGAGCGCCACAATACCATGCCACGGGACGCAATTTGCGTAGATTCATTTCCTCCACTTCTCTCATGTGGGATGACTCCTTGGGCGTCAATGGACACAATGGAGAAAAAGAGAAGGCGAAAAGAATGCCCAGTTCGAAATTAATTGCCCGATGCCGCCACTCCAAACTTCCAGCCGGTGCGAGACAAGCAACTCGGCGCCCCCGTTTACAGGCGGCCCTTCCGAGGTCAAAGTCGGATGGAACCGGCTGCGCTTTGCCAAAAGGGCAATAAAGCGGCCGCCACAGCAGCCACCCAACGCTTGGGCCATTCAGCCACGCATCTCAACAAAGCCCTAATGAGAAAAGAAAGGAAAGGAATGAGAGTGCTGAGGGAAGAGACGCTTATTCGAATGAAGTGACAGCACTAACCGCTGTGCCACAACACAGCTGCTCCGACACGAACATACGCACATAATGTCAATTACTACTATAGGAATATATGTCGCACACAGCCTCTGCACCGTGGAAGTCAAACAATGGGAAAAAGCTATTAGCGCGGGTAATGGACAGTTCATGCTGCCAGAGAGGAGGGTTCAATAAAGAATAATCTGTTGGTAATACGCATATAGAAGAGAAAATTAATACTAACGATGTCATAGAGCAAATGTAATAGTGCTCAAGGAAGAGGGTCAGTGCGGCTTCACCCGCCGTTGGTGGCTTAGGCCTCATGTGTGTCACCTCTATGCCTTATGAAATCACTGGCAATGTCACTGTTTAGTGTTACCTGGTACTGGTGGATCCTGTCCCATAGGGCGAGGTCCGTGTCATTAGCGGCATATCTGGACGAAGCGCAGTTCTGATGCTTCTTAATGGCCGTGCTATCCACGTGTTGGACGTAAATGATTTCCCAGGTGTAACTTTTTTCAATATTCTCCCAATCCTCAAATACTTTCCCCATGTAGTCGCGAAACTCACGCACCGTAGTCTTCTTCGTGTGGTGCTCCTTTGCTCTGGTTATTTGCAGCAGAACAATCGTCTTGGGCCCCTTTCCTTCCACAACAAAGAAGCCGTCCACAAGAGGGAAGTTTGGAATGAGAGGCTTGTAGAGGCAGCCCGTCTCCAGCTCCCGCTTCGGACCGTCGGACGCGAACTCGGAAAGGGTCGTAGGCACGCGTCCTTCCGCATGCCGCTGATTGAGCACGGACTCACGCTTTACTTCTTTTTCATGGGGCAGGTGCTTGAGGTATTTGACCAGCGTGTCCACAGCCTCCCGAAGCATAAAAATGTCCAGGCCCAACTCCTCAAGTAAACCAGCACACATCTCCGGCGCACCACGGAGTACGTAATATATCAAACTTTTTCTAAGGCGTGCCTGGCGCAGTTTTTTCAGCAGTTCCCGCCGCACATATACGGATGTGGTTTGGTTCCTGCACACCAACTGACCGTTCACTTCACAACGTACCAACTTCACCAGTTTGTGTGTGGTGCCGTCCTCATGCCACTCATCCGGATTGTCCAACACCCTCATGTAGTACCCGACATCATCAGGCGTCAATCGTAAGGCACGTGTCACTTCCTCCACGCGCTTCTTATACGTTGCCTCACTTGCAAGCGCGTAACGTGGCAGCGGGCCGATCATGCGAATTCGCTTGTCAAGCACCTCCCAGTCACTTCCGAGGTTGACATCCTCCAATTTAATTTGTTTCTTTTCCACCTGCGACTTCCTCTCCCACACAAGTGCGGCCTTGAACTCAACATCCTCGTAGCAGTTCATGTAAATAGGAAGCGTGTCCTGTCGCTGCTTCGCAAATTCATGGAATTTCTTCGCGTTGGGTGACGTAATCAATACAATGCCCCAGGATCTTGGCAAATGGTCAATAATAGGATCACTCCCACCCATGTCAAATATTATATAACCCTTCACACCCTTTCTTGCCATCTCTTCAACTTCATCAACAGCGACCTGCTGCTTTTTGTAAAACACAACCCTCCTATCCTCACGGTGGAAAATATACGCCTTCCCACTCACAAAGTAAGCCACCACTTTCAGCCATTCCGGCTTGTAATGCAGCAGTTGATATAATAGCAAGGAGCCGGTGGCAAAGGATTTCCCAATGCCGGGCGTGCCAATCACAATAAATGGATGCATAACCGTACCACTTTCCATCCACCTGTCAAGACCTTTCTTCACAATGTGCCATGCTGGCAGATTCTCCTTGCGGATGTAGGCGTCACACACCGCATTGTAGCCTGTCAGCGATTCCGCTCCCTTCTCTTGTGTCTTATTTGCATCGAATAATCCGTACGGCCATCCTTTCACTGACGAGAGAACTGCCATCACAAGCTTCCCCTTCACACCCGGCACCACATCGCCCTCCCACGGCTCTTCGGGATCATACGGGACATCCGCCTGCGCCTCGGACCATAAATGGGGCTGCCCTCCCTCACCAACACGCACCACGCCCATCCCAAGCCACTTCTTGTCGTACTCATCGCTCCTCACAACATAACTCCACCTCGCGTTGAAAACGGCATCGTACGCGCCGTCAAGTTCCACGGCACTGGGTGCATTAGCATTCATCATGGCTTCCTCGTTACGCTTCGCATTGACAAGTGCGCCATTCAGCTTGCCCCTCACATGTATATCAACGTCCTCCACCTCATTAGCGGCAGCCGCACTTTCCCACTGGTGAAGAAAGTAGATCCCTCTAGCGTGCAGCCTGTCCACTCCTTCCCTCATTGCCTTATACATTTCATATTCCCTCTTATATTCCTCCACATATTCCCTGTATGGCTCTGAATCCGTTACCAGTGTGCATAAAGACTCATCTCTCAAAAAGAAGGAAGGGTTCCCCATAAACACACGCATGGAAACACTTGGGGAGCCAAACGTCTCGCCAAAGTGCTTCATAAGGAAGTCGTGCAGGCTCATGTCACTCAATCCACCGCAGTCCTCCAGTAACACTTCTTTCACAGAGCTGTCCAGCGTCCATTTGGATACCTTCAGTTCAAAGCTCCCCGCGGAGCGAAGAGCGAGAGTGCTGTGAAACACAGTCCGCCGGCTGAGCTGCAGGGGAATTGGTACGTGTGGAAAGATGCCAACGTGTGCCCAAAGCGCCCGGCATCTCAGCACCGCAGCGCGACTCGCTGCCAACCTCGCTTGTCGGAACATCGTTGAAAGCAGGACCTTTTGATACAACAAGCAGTGGGAAAAGAAAAGCTTATAACGTGTAGGACTCACGCAACAAAGGAAAGCAGTAAGTACTGACCTATTACGTACACTGGATCTGCACGCTCATACAGCCACAGCAGGAAAGCAGGCCCAACACACAACGGCACGGCATGGGCAAAATACCCGTGCAGCACAGCAAAGAAATAAGTGCAAGCAGCCGGCCGCGATAATCACCGCGTCGCAAACTGCGCAGCCACACAAACGGGACAGTGTGCATCACACAGAACTGTTTGTGTCGCTTGCTCGGGATGCTCCGGCCTGCGCAGGAAAGCGTAGGCTGCAAATTCTGTGGAAATGCATCGGCGACAATCAGCCCCTAACAATTCAGTGCAGCCCGCCGTGGGACCGGCGAAGGATATGTGCCAGTAACGAAAAGCCCAATCACGACCGCCGCCACTCACAAGACCGGGCCGATAGACGTGCACGAAGGGTAACAGCCCAGTGGCGGTTCAGCACCAGTCGGCCAGAGGCATCCCCATCGCCATCCAAAGCACACAACCGTCAATTGAAGTCATACGGTTCCTCATCTCAGCAAACCAGTAATGACGCTTTCAATAAAAAGAAGGCAATGGGGATATTGAAGAAAACAGAGCCCTGTTCGAATGAAGTGACAGCACTAACCGCTGTGCCACAACACAGCTGCTCCGACACGCACACACGCACGCACATAATGTCAATTACCAAAATAGAAGAAAAAATAAATCCCACAAAAACCCAACACGTGAGGGATGAACAAAAACAATGAGTGAAAGTAACGATATTGCAGGTGAGAGTTAACTCAAGCCGCCACAAGGAGGATAGGCCCTAAATGGTGAGAGCGCGCCGTACCGTGGCCACCGCATGCATGGCATATGCACAATGAAATAATGAGAGGGAAATAAAAAATAAAAGTAACAAATATCTGAATGGATAAGACAGAAGGAATAAAAGGGACACAATGCACCTTGCAAACAGTTTGCTCACCGCGCGCCGTGCAGCAATGCGTGCCGCTGTGGTAGTGTGTGGACATGTGAGACGCCCTCACACTTCACTGGCTGCCTTCACTGCTCTCCCGCAGGTGCCACACTAAAAATGAAAGGGATAATGGAAACAACAAATTAGGAACACACACACGCACAGGGGGAAAACAATGGAAATATGAGGAAATCACAATGGGAGTCGGAACACATATTCATTCATTCATTCATTCGCTACCAACACCAGCCCCTGTGTTGTTGCTTTTTTGGCGTGGCGCAAGTCTCAAACAGTAGCGGTAACGTCCTCCACCCTTCTCCTTTTTATGCGAGTCTCTGTAGCAACAGGAGCGCCGGCCTCCTCTATTAACTCAGCGCCATATATATCTTCGAAAAGTAGCTTGGCAATCGGGGCATCCAGTTTCACACAAAACTGATGGATGCCGCTCCAGAACTCCTCATTGCCTGCATCATTAGCCACGCCACTGCGGGCACAGCGCTGCCTGCCGGTGAGTGTCGTGCTGTCTGCGTGCTGAACATAAATTATTTCGTAGCTGAGGCGCCTCTCCATTTCTTTCCAATTGGTGAAGGACCTCGCCATGCGCTTGCGAAATGCTTCCACTTTGCTGGTAGTGGTGTGGTGATCTCTTGCTCTGGTCACTTGGATCAGCACAATAGTTTGGGTGGGGGCCGCCGCTCCTTCGGTAAACGAAACTCCCTCGCCCACCGCATCCACCAGGAAAAAGCCATCCACGACGGGAAAGTTCACAGACGTAGAGCTGTAGAGTTTGTCCGGCTGAAGCGAAAGGTCTTGATCTCCATCATCGAAACCACCTCTTCTTGAGGGCACGCGGCCCCAGGCACTCACTCGGGCAAGCACCGAAGTGCAGGACCTCTCCGTCTCACCTTCCCGTGGGAGGTACTTCAGGTGCCGTACCATCACATCCGACACACTCCGAATCAGAAAGGCCAGTATGCCCGCTTCCTCAAGGGCGTGCGCTCCATGCTCTGCAGCCGTACATAATGCACTGTACGACACCCTAGTGTTGCAGAAGTGTTGTATTACTATTATGTTAAGTTGCGTCCGTATATGTGATGATACGATTTGATTTCTGCACGCGTCCCCCTCGTCCCCTAAAGTGCGGACCAGCATCACGATTTTATGGGTTGTGTTATCTCCTGGCCACTCCTTCTCGTTTCTCAGCCTCCTCATGAAATTGCCCAAATCGTCATAATTCAAAGTCTTAACAGCACCACACATCACGCGGACGCGTGCATTGAACACACCATCACTCCTCAGGACATATCGTGGCACCGGGCCCACCTTGTAAATACGGTTCCTCAGCACTCCCCAGTCCTCCAATATGGTGCTCGGGCGTTTCCTGAGCCTGAGACGAGACGACCCCAGCTTCTCCCTCTCCCATATGAGTACAGCCTTGAACTCAGCATACTCGTAACAGTCGACGTATATGGGCAACGTTTCGCCGAGACGATCTGCACTCCACCGCTCATAATTACTACTCTTCGGAGATGTGAGCAGAACAACACCCCACTCATCCGGCAGGCTGTGAATACTGTTATGACCCCCACACATGTCATATATTATGTAACCCTCAACACCTTTTCTTACCATCTCGTTAACTCTCCTCAATGCGACCGTTTGCTCCTCATAAAACACAACCCTCCTATCCTCGCGGTGGAAAATATACGCCCTCTCCTTCATAAAGTAAGCCACCACTTTCAGGTTCTCTGACGGGTAGTGCAGCATTTGGTAGAGCAGCAGGGAGCCGGTGGCAAACGATTTGCCTATTCCGGGCGTGCCAATCACAGTAAAGTTGCTCGGATATTCACTAAGTCTACCTTCAAACCACTTGTCAAGCCCTCTCTTCACAATGTTCCACACTCGCAGATTACTCCTACGTATGTAGGCGTCACACACCGCATTGTACCCAGTCAGCGATTCCGCCCCCTTCTTTTGTTTCTTATTTACACCGAATAATCCGTACGGCCATCCTTTCTGTGACGAGAGAACCGCCATCACAAGTTTCCCCTTCACACCCGGCACCACATCGCCTTCCCACGGCTCTTCGGGATCATACAGGGCATCCGCCTGCTTCTTGCACCATAAGTGTGGCTGCCTTCCCTGCGCCACACGCACCACGCCCATCCCAAGCTTCCCCTCCCCGTACTTGTCGCTCCTCACGACAAGTCTCCATTTTGCGCAGTAGACGGCATCGTACGCGCCGTCTACAACCTCGACACCTTCATTGGCGAGAGCTTCCACCCTCGCCTCCAACTTATTAACACTATTACCAATATGTTTTATTTCTTGATTCATCGCATCCATTCTGTTATTCATCGCATCCATTCTGTTATTCATCGCATCCATTTTAGCATCCATTCTAGCCATAAGCTGCATAAGCCCATCGCCAGATATCGCTGGTCCTACAGCAGCCGTCACTTGATCGCGTGCGGCAGCCTCAGCTTGTTCAACAGGAGCAGCGCCCCTCCTTTCAGTCATACCCCTTGTCCGTCTAACTCCCCCTCCTTCCATTTATATAATCCGCTTGTGTTTATTTTATACTTTCAGTGCTACGCGTACAATCGGAGAGTGAAGGAAATGAAAGGGAGGGCGAGTGAGCAGTGGCACAAACACACAGGCAACGTACAGCAATAAAGCACACACACATTCAAGAGGGAATAAACATCCCTTCAATGGGAATTATGAATTATATGAGAAAGTGGCAGACCAATGCCACGCGTGGAGAGTGTTAAGCCGCACCGCGTCACGCACTCGAGCGCAATGGGCTCCCTCTCACATCAGTGCTCTGAAGGTGTGGCTGTGCAGCAATATGAAAAGTGCCTGTAACAAATGGGCCGCACTCGCACTGTCACATCACACGCACGCATGGCCCTCACTCCTCAGCTCACTGCCACATTACACCATTGGAGGCAGCATTTGTTGCAGGGGCGTGCAGCCAAAGTCAGCTGGCATCACTCATCCCTCCCTGCTACCAACACTGCAGATGCCATTCTCAGCTGCGTCCTCCATCCAAATGCTCACAGGAATAAGTCACGGAGCAGTTGCACAGCCCGCAGTTCAACACTCAAACAAATTGCATCCCGAGTATTTAAGGTGCGATGGCCATTCCTCACAGTCACACAGCACAGCTCACCTTCAGGCATTCATACAAAGCCACTTCACTCATTGAGGAAATCAAAGCCCTCTGAAGTGAAGGCGGCACTGAGGCAATATGGTCCATTTGATATCGCAGTGCCTGCTTCGAGTGTGTGCTGCGACCACATTACGTGACTGCCCTCACACCGCGAAGTCACTCCATGACGCAGGCAGCCATGCGCACCAATGGCATGCAACGGTGTTCCGCCCACGGAGGGTCAGTGCTCCTCCTAACTCCAATCAATCAAGTGGCTCCACCGCATCCCCCTCGCTCCCACCACTGTCACTTGCTTTCATAATTCCTTCACTCCAACGCATGGGCACCGTGCCTACACAAAACTGATCTCATGCCAGTCAACCGGTTGCTGGAAGATATTCCACTGGGCGCAGCACAATGGGGCACTGCAGAGAGCAACACATTTCCCCCGCTGCCACCTGAATGCCAATAAAAGCACAATTCCCTCGTGAGACACACGAAAGGATAATACACTCCCCGTGCACTCAACACATTGCTGGCATTGGGAATTCCAGTGCCGTTATTTTGCCTTCACCACTCGTGTGCTGCTTCAGCTCCATCCTGCGCTCCACAGTGCACGCCGCCACTCCTCACTTATCGCAGCCTCCCTTCAATCGCACTGGGAGATCCTCCAGCCACACTGCCACACAAACCGCTCTCACCGCATAGTTCCACTTCGCTGAGAGTTATTCCACTCCATACTCAAACTAACACACACACGAGCACACAAGTGAGCCCCAATGACACTCACAGCAAACATCACCCGTTGATACCAAAAGCGAGGCTGCAGGCCGCACACCAACGGCACGTGAGGCCACACAAACATGCAGGGATTATATGCAACCCGGGCAGCAAATCATATGCACTAATGCTGGAAATAATGAAACTCACTTCCAATGCATATCTCAACATCCCAACACGCCTGCCCCATGCCGAGGTCAGAAACCTCAATGCGGGCAACAACTGCTGCATGCTTTCGGTCTCCATCACGTGCCTCGAGTGCTCGGACGCGCATGGTGCAGGGCAGTGGTGGTAACACCGGCATGCGGAAACACGAGGGGTAACTGCACTTCAGCCTTCTATTTTATCCCTTCCAGTGGCAGCACGGCGTCACAGCAGTCCCCTCACTGCTTGGCGGCGTATCGCAACGGAGAGCGGTGTGACACTTCCCACCATACGCACGTGGCAGCAACACCACATTACTCCTCAAGCCTACAATGGTTGAAATGTGCCACAGTCGCATGCCCAGGAGCCATTAACGGTTCCCTCACACCTCCGCACATTCTCTCAACATTATTTGCCTAACTGGACACTGCGCTCCATCACCTTCCCCGCATGAACTGCGCGCAGTGACCGCAAACAAACAAATGGTTTGTGGCATGGCAGGCACACACAGTTTGACGTGCTCAGCTATTTCCGCAAAGCATAATAAAAGAAAATATCATCGCAGCGCAGCTTCATTTCCATTGCTTGGACACGTGCAAGGGCCACTCCCACCACACACCTCGGAATGTCGTAAGGTCATTGCATTCACGCATTGGGTCACACACGCTCCACTGAAACACACCACAACTCATTTCATTCCTTCCCTCCCTCTCACGCATGGTCTCACACTTCCCTCGCTTCATTGGCCGTGGCGGGTGTTACGATCCCTTCAAAGCTTCCCACTCGCACGACTCTCCAATTACAACAAAAGAGAAATGGCTTCAACACCTCCTGTCACAACCGCACATCCATTGGGCCCTATGGCCGCATCTCCCGTTTGAGCACCTCCAGCGCCCTCACGCCTCCGCCACGCCCAGTCGCACTCGGCGGTGCTCGCGGGGCCGGGGTGGCAAATATATTTGGGGCGCATGTTTATATTCCACGGAATTACAAAATGAATTGGGAAATGCTCGCCATTATTTAAGCGGTGTCATCGCGCTAACCACACGGTTCTAATTCCCTCCATGGAGCCTCATTTAATTTTACCAGAAGCTTCACTCATTCAAAGCGGGTTGCCAGCCACACGTCAGCGGTTTGGCGTCATGTCGGCACGTCATGATTTTGTTTTGTTTTATTCAAACCAATCAGGAAAGTCCAAACCATTCCAATACAAAACTGAGCCCCTAATGGTCAGCGCTCTCTTTCCATTTATTGCACCTGCCGCGATCTGTTGGTGTGCATTCACGCTGGGTTGCACATTTCGTTATAACGTTGTGGGGAGTTTCTTCCCGCTGACTTCCAATGTCCTCACGGGCGCTTGCTTCATCCTCGGTGACAGTCCCTCCAAACAAACTGACAAATATCCAAGCAGCAGCAACAAATGTCGCCCGCACGGCAGTCATATTTCCGTCCCATTCACACGAGCCCATCCATTTCGTTATGCCCCACACTCACAGCTGCCAGTCAAGTTGTTGCTGCCGATGGACGGCTCTGCGATGCGCCTCGACAAATGGTGCGTGGTTCTCACATTTCCTTAGCGGGGCTAAAACTAACGCATATCATTGAACACTCAGCTCGCTTGCCAAAAGCCTTTCCATTCACCACTTCAGGAACATTCAGTGGAAGTCACACACACACACACATACGCAGCCATCAGGATGCTACATGCACACCAATGGATGCGGCCACAAGGTCTCACGCATTTGCTTCCCGGCGACACCATCGGCTCCCAACACATCACATGCCACAGCCACCTGAGAGACTCATCGGGGCACATCAAACACGTGAGTGACACGATGTGGAGCTGTACGCACAATCAGGTGCCACACTCCTCATTAGTAACGGAGCACCCCGGGCTCAAATACCTCATTTCCACTTCCCTCTGCCCGACAAGGCAAATTCACCGCGTACCAACACAGCACGGCACGACCACGAGGAAAAGCAATGGAAAGCGCATTAAGTAAACCCTTCCTGGCAGTCACTTGACAAGCCACAGCAAAGGGAAGCCGCTCAGAGGGGTTTGATGCTCCTCCGTGTGCTCTGCTCCCAGTCCTCTCAACTCATTGTGCCTTCCATTGACTTCTCACACAAAATGCCATCCAGCGGGTTGCCTCCACAGCGGCATAACCATCGCGTTGCTGATATGCTCCCATGGCGTGACACCCCACCGATGGCTCATGGCCCTCCCACCAAACAGCCTGAGGGAACGTGGCCACTTTCCTCATGCCTGGGACTGTGACGCTGCTCAACAAAATGCAGTGCGGAGTACCACAGCCTACCGCACAGGTTGGGTCGGTGTAAACAAGTGACGGGAGCTTGGCATGAGAGCCCGTACCAGTGCTCTGCTCATAAGCGTCCTCTCGAGCTTCAGCGCACTGCTCCCCCATGTGCCTGCATCATTTGCCAAGGACGCGCCGCTTCTCACAGGCGGGTTGCTTCAGTGGGGGCCCCACGTGGCATGCCTCGTAGCACCCTTCCTCGACCTGCCGCACCTCACGCATCCGATACCTGCAGCACACACGCTCCAGTTCCCGCTTGAACACGGCAAGCCTCATGTGCCGGCCACTCTCTCCTCTCCTCCCCTCCTTTCTGCAGCCGCGTCCTCAGCCGCATCCAGCGCCGCCATGCACGGCGGGTCCTCCGGGAGTGTAGCGCCCCCGTGTCTCCCAATCCGGTGCCACTCCCTGCTGGCACACGCCTTGAGCAGCCACTTGCACACCCGGCATGCAAACAGTCCCCTCGCATTCGGGCCGCGTCCTTTGGAGGATCGCGGACGCCCAAGCCTTCCACCGCCACCGCAGCTCACATTCCTCAGTGCGCTGGGAGTCTTTAGCTACTGCAATCTCCACCACAGGCACGCCGCAGATGAAGTGAATGAGACTGTTCTTCGCCTGCACACACACACATCATTTAGTCGCACGCAACAGCTCCTCCTCAATTGGAACATAAATTCCCTCCCTTTTCCATGGCATGCTTGGCATTCCCGTGCGTGATTGTGCGTGTCACCAGTTGCGTCACGAAATCCTCGGCCTCCCTCTCCGTGTCGGCCAGCCTGACCACCTCCTGCTGCACGGAGACAGGCCTTCCAATCCGCGAATAGTCTCCATGCCCTTGCTGAGCTCATTGGGGATTCCCCGCGACTCTCCCATTCCGCCACTCTCAAAATCCTGCACGAGTGCTGCAGTCCCTTCCCATTACAGCGCTCACTACCATTCCCAAGCGTTGCTATCATCGCCACACGCACCTCAATACGCACATCGCTCCTCCCACCACAGACATGAAAGGGCACGTGCAGGGGAAAAAATTAGGATGTGGGGCCCCGGTGGCTAATGGGGTCCTAAGGGCGACTACACCTCTTAAGTCCTCCCACGGAAATGTAAAGCGGGAGAGCCACTATCAAATAACTTGGAATGCAACACAATTGACAGTGGGCGTCCCACATCTCATACCCACCACGAGGTCCGTGGCCACAGGCAGGCACGCCGAGTTGTGAGCCACTGCCATTTGGTGTTGTGTTGCGTGAAGTGTAACAGCAGCATTGCCAGCAGCAGTAACCTTCAGCATCCGCACTGACAAATGCCAGCCAAATTTCATCAACTCATGTGGAAGTCCACACACACACCACCGTTACCAACACAGTCGGCATTCGGAGATTACTCCACCGCCACAAACACGCGGACTCCCGGTCCCTCACTTCCCGCACGCCTTCAGCCGGCCACCCACGGAACCTCGAGTGGAGGAGCGGAGGTGGCGGAGTGAGAACAATTCATCCGCCCTGCCTGTGGGCATGAGGAGGAGCAGTGAAAATAAAGCAGTTCAAAGCGGCTGCAGCAATATTATCAAAAGAAAAAACACCTGCAATCCAATCAGCAGCAGCCAAATATGGAATAGAAATATGCCACACCGGAGACAACAGTAATCACAACGCTGCCATCCTCCACAACATCCCAAGCACAACGCGGTCCTTCATCTTCGGCATGACACCTTGCGAAATAAACGAGAGTGATTGAAAGGGAACTGGGAATAAAGCAGGTAATCGCGTTCAGCTGAGAAAGGACAACACCATCTCACCATCTCACCCACGTGCAGCATTTCACTCAATTGCACTATGTGGACCGAATGGCACAATTTCTCAAAACAGAGCACCTTCCTGATGTTTGCGGCAGACCGCTCATCGCAGCGTCAAGGTCCAGCACCTACCAATTGGTATGATCTGTCAGGCACATTTATTCCTTTCCACAATATACGAAGCGCCGTACCATCGACCACATGTGGAGACTAATGTGAGTCAAATGCGATTGCATCTCAAGGGCCTCATAACAAGAAATTTGGTTCAGCGCAAGTTTGCTCTCGGAAATGTGGCTGTTATGTGTTCCGCGGCTGATTACCCCGACTGAAGGGATCCCACCGATGTCACGTGCAGCCCGCCAGACACGAGGGGTTTGGGGTGACTTCAACGGGTGCACTGCCACGGCCACCACAGGGCGGGGCTCCGTGCCGCAATGGCGAACACTCCCTCCGCACCAACGTGTAAGACGCGGCCACCACTCACCGGCGAAACAGGCAGGCTCCATTTCCAAAACTGAGTCCCACACGGCCATGGCATCAGGGCGTGGTGCGTGTGAGTGCAATTCCTTCTGCTCGCCAGCGTGGAGTCATTATTTCAACCGCTAATCCGCACAATGAAGAAAAAGAGAAGGCGAAAAGAATGCCCAGTGCGAAATTAATTGCCCGATGCCGCCACTCCAACTTCCAGCCGGTGCGAGACAAGCAACTCGGCGCCTCCGTTTACAGACGGCCCTTCCGAGGTCAAAGTCGGATGGAACCGGCTGCGCTTCGCCAAAAGGGCAATAAAGCGCCCACAGCAGCCACCCAACGCTTGGGCCATTCAGCCACGCATCTCAACAAAGCCCTAATGAGAGAAGAAAGGAAAGCAATGAGAGTGCTGAGGGAAGAGATGCCTATTCGAATGAAGTGACAGCACCAACCGCTGTGCCACAACGCAGCTGCTCCGACGCGAACACACACGCACACATAATGTCAATTACTACAATAGGAATAGATATCCCACACAGCCTCTGCACCGTGGAAGACAAACAATGGGAAAAAGCTATTAGCGCGGGTAATGGACAGTTCATGCTGCCAGAGAGGAGGGTTCAATAAAGAATAATCTGTTGGTAATAAGCATATAGAAGAGAAAATTAATACTAACGATGTCATAGAGCAAATGTAATAGTGCTCCAGGGAGAGGGTCAGTGCGGCTTCACCTGCTGTTGATGGTTAGAGCCTCAAACGTGTCATCTTTATACCCCATGACCTTATTGGCAATGCTTGTGTTTAGTGTTACCTGGTACTGGTGGATCCTGTCCCATAGGGCGAGGTCCGTGTCATTAGCAGCATATCTGGGCGAAACGCAGCGCTGACGCTTCTTAATGGCCGTGCTATCCACGTGTTGGACGTAAATGATTTCCCAGCTGTAACTTCCTTCAATATTCTCCCAGTCCTCAAATACTTTCCCCAGGTAGTCGCGAAACTTACGCACTGTAGTCTTCTTCGTGTGGTGCTCCTTCGCTTTGGTTATTTGCAGCAGGACAATCGTCTTGGGTCCCTTTCCTTCCACAACAAAGAAGCCGTCCACAAGAGGGAAGTTTGGAATGAGAGGTTTGTAGAGGCAGCCCGTCTCCAGCTTTTGTTTCGGACCGTCGGACGCGAATTCGGAAAGGGTCGTAGGCACGCGTCCCCTCAGGCCCGCCTGACTGAGCACGGACTCACGCTTTGCTTCATTTTCACGGGGCAGGTGCTCGAAGTGTTCGACCAGCTTATCCACACAGTCTTTAAACATAAAAATGTCCAGGCCCAACTCCTCAAGTAAACAAGCACACTTCTCAAGTGCACCACAAAGTATGTAATATATCAAACTTCTTCTGAGATGTGCTTGGCGCAGTTTCTTCGCGAGTTCCTTCAGCACATATATGGACGTGACTCGGTTCCTGCACTCAAACTTGTTCTTCACTTTACGATACACAAGCTTCACCAGTTTGTGTGTGGTGCCCTCCTTACGCCACTCACTCTGATTGTCCAGCACATCCATGTAATATCCGAGATCATCACGCATCGATCGCATGGCACCATCCACTTCGGTCACACGCCTCTCATACGTTGCCTTATCTGCAAGCACGTAGCGCGGCAGCGGGCCGATCATGCGAATTCGCTCCTTTAGCACTTCCCAGTCATTCGCGACATTGACATTTTCCCTCTCAATTTGTTTCTTCCCCAGCTGCGACTTCCTTTCCCACACAAGTGCAGCCTTGAACTCAGCATCCTCGTAGCAGTTCATGTAAATAGGAAGCGTGTGATAGCGCTGCGTTGTAAATTCATGGAACTTACTCGCTTTCGGTGATGAAATCAATACAATGCCCCAGGATCTTGGCAAATGGTCAATAATAGCACCACTCCCACCCATGTCAAATATTATGTAACCCTTCACACCCTTTCTTGCCATCTCAATAACTTTCTTCAACGCGACCGCTTGCTCCTCATAAAACACAACTCTCCTCTCCTCGCGGTGGAAAATATACGCCTTCCCACTCACAAAGTAAGCCACAACTTTCAGCCATTCCGGCTTGTAGTGCAGCATTTGGTAGAGGAGCAAGGAGCCGGTGGCAAAGGATTTCCCGATGCCGGGCGTTCCAATCACAACAAAAGGATTTGCATCTATATGGTGCTCATTAAGCGTTCCGCTAACAATGCGCCACACTCGCAGATTCTCCCTGCGTATGTAAGCGTCACACACGGCATTGTACTCAGTCAGCGAATCCACTCTTCTCTTTTGTACCTCATCCGCACTGAACAGCATGTACGGCCATCCTTTCTGCGACGAGAGAACCGCCATCACAAGCTTCCCGCTCACACCCGGCACCACATCGCCCTCCCACGTCTCTTCGGGATCACGCTCGTCATCCAACTGCTCCTCGGACAAAAGGCGGGGCTGCTCTCCTTCCTCAACATCCGGCACCACATCGCCCTCCTGCCGCCTCCTGCGATCAGGCTCGGGCTTGATGTCCGCCTGCTCCTCGGACCATAAGTGTGGCTGCTCTCCCTCACTAACAGGCACCACGCCCATCCCAAGCCACTCCTCTCCGTACTCATCGCTCCTCACGACAAGTCTCCATTCTGCGTTGACAACGGCATCGTATGCGCCGTCAAGTTCCACGCCTTTACCGGCGAGGGTATCCACCCTCGCCTCCAACTTAACAACACTATTACCAATACGTTTTATTTCTTGATTCATCGCATCCATTTCCTCCTTTAATTCTTGTTTCATCGCACCCATCTCCTCCTTTAATTCTTGTTTCATCGCATCCATTTTAGCATCCATTCTATCATTCATCCTTCTCATTTCAGCCATAAGCTGCATAAGCCCATCGCCAGATATCGCTGGTCCTACAGCAGCCGTCACTTGATCGCGTGCGGGAGCCTCAGCCCGCACAACAGGAGCAACGGCCTCTCCTTCCATCTCATCCCTCGTCCGCTTAACTCCCCCTCCTTCCATTTATATAATCCGCTTGTGTTTATTTTATACTTTCAGTGCTACGCGTACAATCAGAGAGTGAAGGAAATGAAAGGGAGGGCGAGTGAGCAGTGGCACAAACACACAGGCAACGTACAGCAATAAAGCACACACAATTAAGAGGGAATAAACATCCCTTCAATGGGAATTATGGATTATATGAGAAAGTGGCAGACCAATGCCACGCGTGGAGAGTGTTAAGCCACACCGCGTCACGCACTCGAGCGCAATGGGCTTCCCTCTCACATCAGTGCTCTGAAGGTGCGGCTGTGCAGCAATATGAAAAGTGCCTGTCACAAATGGGCCGCACTCGCACTGTCACACCGCACGCACGCATGGCCCTCACTCCTCAGCTCACTGCCACATTACACCACTGGAGGCAGCATTTGTTGCAGGGGCGTGCAGCCAAAGTCAGCTGGCATCACGCATCCCTCCCTGCTACCAACACTGCACATGCCATTCTCAGCTGCGTCCTCCATCCAACTGCTCACAGGAATAAGTCATGGAGCAGTTGCACGGCCAGCGGTTCAACACTCAAACAAATTGCATCCCGATTTGTTAAGGTGCAATGGCCATTCCTCACAGTCACACAGCACAGCTCACCTTCAGGCACTCATGCAAGGCCACTTCACTCATTGAGGAAATCAAAGCCCTCTGAAGTGAAGGCAGCACTGAGGCAATATGGTCCATTTGATATCGCAGTGCCTGCTTCGAGTGTGTGCTGCGACCACATTACGTGACTGCCCTCACACTGCGAAGTCACTCCATGGCGCAGGCAGCCATGCACACCAATGGCATGCAACGGTGTTCCGCCCACGGAGGGTCAGTGCTCCTCCTAACTCCAATCAATCAAGTGGCTCCACCGCATCCCCCTCGCTCCCACCACTGTCACTTGCTTTCATAATTCCTTCACTCCAATACATGGGCACCGTGCCTACACAAAACTGATCTCATGCCAGTGAGCCGATTGCTGGAAGATATTCCACTGAGCGCAGCACAATGGGGCACTGCAGAGAGCAGCACATTTCCCACGCTGCTGCCTGAATGCCAATAAAAGCACAATTCCCTCGTGAGACACACGAAAGGATAACACACTCCCCGTGCACTCAACACATTGCTGGCATTGGGAATCCCAGTGCTGTTATTTTGCCTTCAGCTCCATCCTGCGCTCCACAGTGCACGCCGCCACTCCTCACTTATCGCAGCCTTCCTTCAATCGCACTGGGAGATCCTCCAGCCACACTGCCACACAAACCGCTCTCACCGCATAGTTCCACTTCGCTGAGAGTTATTCCACTCCGTCCTCAAACGAACACACACACACACACGAGCACACAAGTGAGCCCCAATGACACTCACAGCAAACATCACCCGCTGATACCAAAAGCGAGGCTGCAGGCCACACACCAACGGCACGTGAGGCCACACAAACATGCAGGGATTATATGCAACCCGGGCAGCAAATCATATGCACTAATGCTGGAAATAATGAAACTCACTTCCAATGCATATCTCAACATCCCAACACGCCTGCCCCATGCCGAGGTCAGAAACCTCAATGCGGGCAACAACTGCTGCATGCTTTCGGTCTCCATCACGTGCCCCGAGTGCTCGGATGCGCATGGTGCAGGGCAGTGGTGGTAACACCGGCATGCGGAAACACGAGGGGTAACTGCACTTCAGCCTTCTATTTTATCCCTTCCAGTGGCAGCACGGCGTCACAGCAGTCCCCTCACTGCTTGGCGGCGTATCGCAACGGAGAGCGGTGTGGCACTTCCCACCATACGCACGTGGCAGCAACACCACATTACTCCTCAAGCCTACAATGGTTGAAATGTGCCACAGTCGCATGCCCAGGAGCCATTAACGGTTCCCTCACACCTCCGCACATTCTCTCAACATTATTTGCCTAACTGGACACTGCGCTCCATCACCTTCCCCGCATGAACTGCGCGCAGTGACCGCAAACAAATAAATGGTTTGTGGCATGGCAGGCACACACGGTTTGACGTGCTCAGTTATTTCCGCAAAGCATAATGAAAGAAAATATCATCGCAGCGCAGCTTCATTTCCATTGCTTGGACACGTGCAAGGGCCACTCCCACCACACACCTCGGAATGTCGTAAGGCCATTGCATTCACACATTGGGTCACACACGCTCCACTGAAACACACCACAACTCATTTCATTCCTTCCCTCCCTCTCACGCATGGTCTCACACTTCCCTCGCCTCATTGGCCGTGGCGGGTGTTACGATCCCTTCAAAGCCTCCCACTCGCACGCCTCTCCAATTACAACAAAAGAGAAATGGCTTCAAGACCTCCTGTCACAGCCGCACATCCATTGGGCCCTATGGCCGCATCTCCCGTTTGAGCACCTCCAGCGCCCTCACGCCTCCGCCACGCCCAGTCGCACTCGGCGGTGCTCGCGGGGCCGGGGTGGCAAATATATTTGGGGCACATGATAATATTCCACGGAGTTACAAAATGAATTGGGAAATGCTCGCCATTATTTAAGCGGTGTCATCGCGCTAACCACACGGTTCCAATTCCCTCCATGGAGCCTCATTTAATTTTACCAGAAGCTTCACTCATTCAAAGCGGGTTGCCAGCCACACGTCAGCGGTTTGGCGTCATGTCGGCACGTCATGATTTATTTTTCATTTTATTCAAACCAATCAGGAAAGTCCAAACTATTCCAATACAAAACTGAGCCCCTAATGGTCAGCGCTCTCTTTCCATTTATTGCACCTGCCGCGATCTGTTGGTGTGCATTCACGCTGGGTTGCACATTTCGTTATAACGTTGTGGGGAGTTTCTTCCCGCTGACTTCCAATATCCTCACGGGCGCTTGCTTCATCCTCACTGACAGTCCCTCCAAACAAACTGACAAATATCCAAGCAGCAGCAGCAAATGTCGCCCGTACGGCAGTCATATTTCCGTCCCATTCACACGAGCCCATCCATTTCGTTATGCCCCACACTCACAGCTGCCAGTCAAGCTGTTGCTGCCGATGGACGGCTCTGCGATGTGCCTCGACAAATGATGCGTGGCTCTCACATTTCCTTAGCGGGGCTAAAACTAACGCATATCATTGAACACTCAGCTCGCTTGTCAAAAGCCTTTCCATTCACCACTTCAGGAACATCCAGTGGAAGTCACACACACACACATACGCAGCCATCAGGATGCTACATGCGCACCAATGGATGCGGCCACAAGGTCTCACGCATTCGCTTCCCGGCGACACCATCGGCTCCCAACACATCACATGCCACAGCCACCTGAGAGACTCATCGGGGCACATCAAACACATGAGCGCCACAATGTGGAGCCGTACGCACAATCAGGTGCCACACTCCTCATTAGTAACGGAGCACACCGGGCTCAAATACCTCATTTCCACTTCCCTCTGCCCGACAAGGCAAATTCACCGCGTACCAACACAGCACGGCACGACCACGAGGAAAAGCAATGGAAGGCGCATTAGGTAAACCCTTCCTGGCAGTCACTTGACAAGCCACAGCAAAGGGAAGCTGCTCAGAGGGATTTGATGCTCCTCCGTGTGCTCTGCTCCCAGTCCTCTCAACTCATTATGCCCTCCATTGACTTCTCACACAAAATGCCATCCAGCGGGTTGCCTCCACAGCGGCATAACCATCGCGTTGCTGATATGCTCCCATGGCGTGACATCCCAACGCTTGGGCCATTCAGCCACGCATCTCAACAAAGCCCTAATGAGAGAAGAAAGGAAAGGAATGAGAGTGCTGAGGGAAGGGATGCCTATTCGAATGAAGTGACAGCACCAACCGCTGTGCCACAACACAGCTGCTCCAACACGAACACACACACACATAATGTCAATTACTACTATGGGAATGGATACCGCAAGAGCCCAACACGTGAGGGGTAAACAAAACAATGAGTGAAAGTAACGATATTGCAGGCGCGAGTTAACTCAAGCCGCCACAAGGAGGATAGGCCCTAAAAGGTGAGAGCATGCCGTGCCGTGGCCACCACACGCATGGCATATGCACGATAAAATAAATGTAACAAATATCTGAATGAATAAAACAACAGGAATAAAAGGGACACAGTGCGCTTTACAAACAGTTTGCTCACCACGCGCCGTGCAGCAATGCGTGTTGGTGTGGCGGTGTGTGGATATGTGAGACACCTTTCCCTCCACCGATTATTTTCACCGCTCTCTCGCAGCCGCCACACTAAAAGTGAAAGGAAAAAAGTGAAACAACGAATTAGGAACACACACATGCACAGGGGGAAACAATGGAAATATGAGGAAATCACAATGGGAGTCGGAACACATATTCATTCGGTATTATCAAGAGCCCCTGTGGTTATGTTGGCATCACGCACCTCTCGGGCAATGCCAGTAACGTCCTCAACTCTGTCTGTGTCAACAACTGTTGTTACATTGGCGTCAGGCGCTGTTACATCGGTTTGAGCCTCCTCTCCAACAGCATCACCACCATCACCTGTTGCTTTTTCAGGGTCATATCTCAAATCACTTTCACCACAAGTCACCTCTGCTGTTGCGACATTGTGCATATCCTGCAGAATCAGTTTGGCAATTGGGGCATCCAGTTTCACCAGAAACTGATGGATGCCGCTCCAGAGCCGCTCATTGCCTGCATCATCAGCCACACCACTGCGGGCACAGCGCTGCCTGCCGGTGAGTGTCGTGCTGTCTGCGTGCTGAACATAAATTATTTCGTAGCTGAGGCGGCTCTCCATTTCTTTCCAATTGGTGAAGGACCTCGCCATGCGCTTGCGAAATGCTTCCACTTTGCTGGTAGTGGTGTGGTGGTCTCTTGCTCTGGTCACTTGGATCAGCACAATAGTTTGGGTGGGGGCCGCCGCTCCTTCGGTAAACGAAACTCCCTCGCCCACCGCATCCACCAGGAAAAAGCCATCCACGACGGGAAAGTCTTCCACCGCAGGTTTATAAAGTCACTCCGCCACCATCTCCACCGGTGTGCCAGCGGGAGAGAAGCAGTGAAACGTGGTCGGCACGCGGCCCTGAAGCATACACTCGGACAAGCACCGAAGTGCGGGACCTCTCTCCGTCTCACCTTTCCGTGGGAGGTACTTCAGGCACCGCACCACTTCCGTCACAACGTGGCTCAGTTGTGAAAGCTCTAATCCCTGACACATCCTGCAGAGCCACTTGTGGCCGCTCATCGTCCTGAGGTGTTTTGTGTAGCGACGTTCCATTGACATGCGCTCTATTCGTTGCAATCAGGAACCCCTCCCACAGACACACATACACACACATCATGTACGTAATTAGTGATGGGGACACTCACATGCCAACGACATCCACTATGCCCCTGCACCCTTAAGAGTTCCTCCCCAACGTCATTGGGGCACCCGTAACGCACGCCATGCAGCAACCTCGCGTAGCCATACGCCGCATCCACCCGGGAATGAAAGCCGCGTGGCAGCCACAACAGGCGTCCACTTTGCGTGAAGCGCCAACCCGCCGCCCCATTGTGGTCGGAGGATGTTCCGTCACTTCGCTTTCAGCTCGCAAAGGCAGCATCTGCCGCGTCGTTAAAAGTGCGGGCTTCAGGCCCCAAGCACCGAATTAAACCCGTTGACGCGAGTTTGGTCCTCCCTTGTTAATATGCGGCCGGTGCACTGCTCTTCAGCGATCAAGCGACCATCATTCAGCGAGCGGCGTGCATCAGCAGGACAACAGTCGCTGGCGTTATGGCAGTTTCGCAGAGGGTGTGTGTGTGTGTGGCCGGGGAGAGAAACAATTCCTTCCCCGTGCAGCAGGGGAGGGAGTCGAAACCCCAAAGCGATGAGTGTCACACCTTTGACCGACCTCACTTTCTACCGCCATTCCATTCGTCCCTCTCACATCATGCAACGTTAGCTATATATTCCTTAAGGGAAACAAAAGAATGGGGGAAAAAAATATAAATAAGCGGCTAAATGCCTCTCGGTTGCATCATCCGCGGATGGGTGTCAGTCACACCGCACGGGGACGTAACAACGCGTAGGAAAGGAAGACCGAGTTACCTGAATGAAAGAAAGAAAGGCATGAAACGACGATTTTGGTCCCGCAACAACGCGCGCATGCCAGCCGAGTTTGACAACAGTGCGCCGACGAGCGAACCTTAAAAATGAATATTAACAAAACAACAAAATGTTATACAAATGCCTCCCATGCGTGCAACTAATGAGGGCACCACACGCACAAAAAACTTGCTACACCCTCAAGCGCACAGTGGAAAAGAAAATAATAAAAAATGTGTGGCCGGACAGCGCAGAGGGAGCGGACAGTGAAATGTAAATCGGAAAAGGAAAAAACAGAACAATACAAAACGACTGAGGTCGTGAAACGGGAGCCCCGCGCGCAGTTTCCCCCCTGCAACGCGTGAAACGTAAGGCGACCCACCACCGCTCGGGTGGGTCAATGTGGAGAGCTCGGGCATTGACCGGCTCGCAATACAACGACATTACAGGAAATAACGGACAGGACGTAATAACAATAATAACAACAATAATAGCAATAATGTGATGGCCATAATAAAATAAGGGTAATATTAAACAAATGTGGAGAGTACTCACACAATGACCGCCCTAGTGCGGCACTGCCACACCGCTCACAGAGGCTATTGCATTGGAAGTATTACCGCTGCGCATGCTTCACACGGTACGGAGAACCGGAAAGTGAAACGCCACCAAACACCGCATTTGTCCACCGACTCGCCACTGTGAGGTGGCCGCCCTCCGCACTCGAGAACGCATGGGCGGTAACACACAGCGGTGGTGAGGGGTGGCGGGGAGATGGGCACACGAAACGAAAAAGAAAACAAAACATTCGCTCTTTTCAACGATGACATGCGCCTGTCGAGGGGGGGGCGATCCCTCATTGACTTGTGGGCTCCCCAACGGCTGCAATGCCTGCTGCAACGGCTGTCGTATTAAAGGCGAAACGAAACACAAACAAACAGAAAAAAAAAGAAGCGCACATAAATAGCCACTCTGCATGTCTCGTGCGCTCATTTATTTTCCGCCCTCAACACGACTCGTCCCTCTTAAATCAAACGGCATGCAATTAATTCAAAATGTATCGGCAGTGCAGCGCACAACTCCTCACAACAAGCGCACACCTCCAGCGCACCTGACACAGAAGGCACAATTTAAAGGAAAACCGAGCAGCCTCATCACGTGAAACTCAAAAAAAACATGTCAAAAGTATTTCAAAAAGATGATACAATCGTAAGAGAGAAAAAAGCAAAAGGCACAAAACACAAAATGTCAGACAAATACACCCAAATCACCGCTTAACATCACACCAAACAATGAAGTAAAAAAAAATAATACAAAAAAAATATTAAAAATGTAATATAAGAGGAAACCAGTAACATAAAGGAAAGAAACCAATAAAAGTGGAAAAAATATAGTAAAGGAGAACATGCATAGGCACAACATTTATGCTGGCCATACATGGCAGAAAGGATGTGCGCCACACCCACCACTGCACGGAAATCACATTTCACTCGCCACTGGCACATCCGGTGAGTAGTCACAAAGAAACACATCGCATACATTGAAAGAGGGAAGGAAAGTGGAATTGGGTAAGTGGCGATAATACAAGGGAGCCAGGTTAAGAAATAAATAACATCGCACAGGAATAAAAGTCAAATAAGGGATTTTGAAGGTCATATAACGCAATGCGTGGCGTACAGCAGGAACAGGAACCAGCCCGAGGGATATCAAAATACAAAAGCCGCTCTCATAGGAGAGCTCCTAAAACTACATGCAGCAAAGCCTAAGAGGCCGCTAGGCGAGGACTCGAGCCATAAACTCCAATAGAGGAGGGCCTGTAACTCGGCCACAAGCCCAGCACAGTAACATAATGAACCTCAGGCTCAACACAATGAAGACACTGAGGCCGGGCTGACCCTACTGAGCAACCGCCGGCGACGCATTGGATGAGCCTCCCTCGGCTGCTCCACCACCTTCACTCCTCAGCGGCGCCTCCACAGGGGACGGACATTCGGCAGGGGAATAAACCTCACGCAGGCTCAAGGGCGCATCCTCCTTTTCGTCTCTCCGTCTGAAACAAAAGTACCATAAGAGCAGCAACAGCGCAATGGCAATGATGGGAAGAAGAACGGCAACAGCCAACACACCGGCCATTAACCTTCCCAGCGGCGAGCTGCAGTAGGAAGAAACCATCGACCGCAACTTAAGAGCTGTCTATCACCACTCGCTGTTGTCAAGTTGTGCATCAAGTTACCGATTGAGCTTCCCTCCACAACGGTCTGCTGTTTCAGTTGGCCCACTGGTACACCATTGAGCTCTCACTCGCCTGTTGTCAGCTTGGTATGCGGTATTTGGACTCACCGCGTTTTCATCGCTTTCAGGCTGTGGAACTGGTGCAGAGGTGGTAAGCACATATACATTACATAGGGCTACGTAGAACTTTAGAGGTCTTTCAGCACGTACTGCATGTGCACCTTCGTTCCCAGTATCTTCAGGTTCATCAAACACGTACGCTCCTTTTCCTCATCGAACCGCCTAGATATTGGGTAAAGGAATCCGTGTTGTGGATAATCCTTTATCCAGCGGAACGGGAAATCATTCATGGAGCCGGCACCTGGTGTCCATCTGTATGAGCCGCGCCAGAAAGCCTCGCCAATGCCATTGGTCGTAGTCGCGTCAAACAGTCCCCTGTTCCAACGGTAGACGCAATGAACTGAAGTGCTGTTGTCAGCCTCTTTACATCTGCTGCCC
>NHOR01000119.1:0-22652 GCA_002287245.1 Trypanosoma congolense | reverse complement strand
ACTATTTTTTCAAGTTTTTTTTTCGGGTTAGGGGCCCTGGGGGAGGGGTGCATTTCGGGTTAAGTAACCCGGAATGTCGCCATAGGCCATTTTTGACGGTTAAATACCCCTATATAAAAATAAAAAAAAACAGCTGCGCAGGGTCCGGCACTACTTCCGGGTTAGGTTTACCGTTTTAAAAATTTCCACTATTTTTTCAAGTTTTTTTTTCGGGTTAGGGGCCCTGGGGGGAGGGGTGCATTTCGGGTTAAGTAACCCGGAATGTCGCCATAGGCCATTTTTGACGTTAAATACCCCTATATAAAAAATAAAAAAAAACAGCTGCGCAGGGTCCGGCACTACTCCGGGTTAGGGTCACCGTTTTAAAAATTTTGCACTATTTTTTCAAGTTTTTTTTTTTCGGGTTAGGGCCCTGGGGGGAGGGGTGCATTTCGGGTTAAGTAACCCGGAATGTCGCCATAGGCCATTTTGACGGTTAAATACCCCTATATAAAAATAAAAAAAAACAGCTGCGCAGGGTCCGGCACTACTTCCGGGTTAGGGTCACCGTTTTAAAAATTTCACTATTTTTTCAAGTTTTTTTTTTCGGGTTAGGGGCCCTGGGGGGAGGGGTGCATTTCGGGTTAAGTAACCCGGAATGTCGCCATAGGCCATTTTTTACGGTTAAATACCCCTATATAAAAATAAAAAAAACAGCTGCGCAGGGTCCGGCACTACTTCCGGGTTAGGGTCACCGTTTTAAAAATTTTGCACTATTTTTTCAAGTTTTTTTTTTCGGTTGGTGTGTGTGGGTTTTATGGAGTTCGCGGGGTAAGGGGCGAAGGAAGGGGGAAAAGGAGAGAAGAAAAGGGAGGGGAGGGGGGGGCGCGCGGCCGTAGGTCGCGCGCAGACGCAGACGCACACACACGCACCATGAGGGTCATCCGACCCCCCGCCCAGGTTCCCGCAGTATACGGCAGCCCTACCACACCGCACCCAAAAAGGGTGCGTGCGCATAGGGCGCTGTAACTGGGAGCTTCTCATACCAATATAGTACAGAAACTGTTCTATTATAAGCTTTAGTTGAAAGCCGTTTGACGCCCAGAATTTGTCCGACACCCGGAGGTTGTAGCCACTTGAGGGGTCTAGGGGTGTGACACAATTTTGGGGGGGTCCCTGCATGCTACCATTGGGGGGTCCACCCCGGGAAAAATGACCCCCCCAAAAATGGCTGTAGTCCATTTGTGAATGTTAAATACCCCTATATAACTGTCCGAGAATAGCTTCTGCGCAGGTTGTGGCACTTCTACCGGGTTAGGGTCACCGTTTTAAAAATTTTTCACTATTTTTTCAAGTTTTTTTTTTCGGGTTAGGGGCCCTGGGGGGAGGGGTGCATTTCGGGTTAAGTAACCCGGAATGTCGCCATAGGCCATTTTTGACGGTTAAATACCCCTATATAAAAATAAAAAAAAACAGCTGCGCAGGGTCCGCACTACTTCCGGGTTAGGTTTTACCGTTTTAAAAAATTTCCACTATTTTTTCAAGTTTTTTTTTTCGGGTTAGGGGCCCTGGGGGGAGGGGTGCATTTCGGGTTAAGTAACCCGGAATGTCGCCATAGGCCATTTTTTACGGTTAAATACCCCTATATAAAAATAAAAAAAAACAGCTGCGCAGGGTCCGGCACTACTTCCGGTTAGGGTCACCGTTTTAAAATTTTTTCACTATTTTTTCAAGTTTTTTTTTTCGGGTTAGGGGCCCTGGGGGGAGGGGTGCATTTCGGGTTAAGTAACCCGGAATGTCGCCATAGGCCATTTTTGACGGTTAAATACCCCTATATAAAAATAAAAAAAACAGCTGCGCAGGGTCCGGCACTACTTCCGGGTTAGGTTTACCGTTTTAAAAAATTTCCACTATTTTTTCAAGTTTTTTTTTCGGGTTAGGGCCCTGGGGGGAGGGGTGCATTCGGGTTAAGTAACCCGGAATGTCGCCATAGGCCATTTTTGACGGTTAAATACCCCTATATAAAAATAAAAAAAAACAGCTGCGCAGGGTCCGGCACTACTTCCGGGTTAGGGTCACCGTTTTAAAAATTTTGCACTATTTTTCAAGTTTTTTTTTTCGGGTTAGGGGCCCTGGGGGGAGGGGTGCATTTCGGGTTAAGTAACCCGGAATGTCGCCATAGGCCATTTTTGACGGTTAAATACCCCTATATAAAAATAAAAAAAAACAGCTGCGCAGGGTCCGGCACTACTTCCGGGTTAGGGTCACCGTTTTAAAAATTTTTCACTATTTTTTCAAGTTTTTTTTTTCGGGTTAGGGGCCCTGGGGGGAGGGGTGCATTTCGGGTTAAGTAACCCGGAATGTCGCCATAGGCCATTTTTTACGGTTAAATACCCCTATATAAAAATAAAAAAAACAGCTGCGCAGGGTCCGGCACTACTTCCGGGTTAGGGTCACCGTTTTAAAAATTTTGCACTATTTTTTCAAGTTTTTTTTTCGGGTTGGTGTGTGTGGGTTTTATGGAGTTCGCGGGGTAAGGGGCGAAGGAAGGGGGAAAAGGAAGAGAAGAAAAGGGAGGGGGAGGGGGGGGCGCGCGGCCGTAGGTCGCGCGCAGACGCAGACGCACACACACGCACCATGAGGGTCATCCGACCCCCGCCCAGGTTCCCGCAGTATACGGCAGCCCTACCACACCGCACCCAAAAAGGGTGCGTGCGCATAGGGCGCTGTAACTGGGAGCTTCTCATACCAATATAGTACAGAAACTGTTCTATTATAAGCTTTAGTTGAAAGCCGTTTGACGCCCAGAATTTGTCCGACACCCGGAGGTTGTAGCCACTTGAGGGTCTAGGGGTGTGACACAATTTTGGGGGGGGTCCCTGCATGCTACCATTGGGGGGGTCCACCCCGGGAAAAATGACCCCCCCAAAAATGGCTGTAGTCCATTTGTGAATGTTAAATACCCCTATATAACTGTCGAGAATAGCTTCTGCGCAGGTTGTGGCACTTCTACCGGGTTAGGGTCACCGTTTTAAAAATTTTTCACTATTTTTCAAGTTTTTTTTTTCGGGTTAGGGGCCCTGGGGGGAGGGGTGCATTTCGGGTTAAGTAACCCGGAATGTCGCCATAGGCCATTTTTGACGGTTAAATACCCCTATATAAAAATAAAAAAAAACAGCTGCGCAGGGTCCGGCACTACTTCCGGGTTAGGTTTACCGTTTTAAAAAATTTCCACTATTTTTTCAAGTTTTTTTTTTCGGGTTAGGGGCCCTGGGGGGAGGGGTGCATTTCGGGTTAAGTAACCCGGAATGTCGCCATAGGCCATTTTTTACGGTTAAATACCCCTATATAAAAATAAAAAAAAACAGCTGCGCAGGGTCCGGCACTACTTCCGGGTTAGGGTCACCGTTTTAAAATTTTTTCACTATTTTTTCAAGTTTTTTTTTTCGGTTAGGGGCCCTGGGGGAGGGGTGCATTTCGGGTTAAGTAACCCGGAATGTCGCCATAGGCCATTTTTGACGGTTAAATACCCCTATATAAAAATAAAAAAAACAGCTGCGCAGGGTCCGGCACTACTTCCGGGTTAGGTTTACCGTTTTAAAAAATTTCCACTATTTTTTCAAGTTTTTTTTTTCGGGTTAGGGCCCTGGGGGAGGGGTGCATTTCGGGTTAAGTAACCCGGAATGTCGCCATAGGCCATTTTTGACGGTTAAATACCCCTATATAAAAATAAAAAAAACAGCTGCGCAGGGTCCGGCACTACTTCCGGGTTAGGGTCACCGTTTTAAAAATTTTGCACTATTTTTTCAAGTTTTTTTTTCGGGTTAGGGGCCCTGGGGGGAGGGGTGCATTTCGGGTTAAGTAACCCGGAATGTCGCCATAGGCCATTTTTGACGGTTAAATACCCCTATATAAAAATAAAAAAAACAGCTGCGCAGGGTCCGGCACTACTTCCGGTTAGGGTCACCGTTTTAAAAATTTTTCACTATTTTTTCAAGTTTTTTTTTTCGGGTTAGGGGCCCTGGGGGAGGGGTGCATTTCGGGTTAAGTAACCCGGAATGTCGCCATAGGCCATTTTTGACGGTTAAATACCCCTATATAAAAATAAAAAAAAACAGCTGCGCAGGGTCCGGCACTACTTCCGGGTTAGGTTTACCGTTTTAAAAAATTTCCACTATTTTTTCAAGTTTTTTTTTTCGGGTTAGGGGCCCTGGGGGGAGGGGTGCATTTCGGGTTAAGTAACCCGGAATGTCGCCATAGGCCATTTTTGACGGTTAAATACCCCTATATAAAAATAAAAAAAAACAGCTGCGCAGGGTCCGGCACTACTTCCGGGTTAGGGTCACCGTTTTAAAATTTTTTCACTATTTTTTCAAGTTTTTTTTTCGGGTTAGGGGCCCTGGGGGGAGGGGTGCATTTCGGGTTAAGTAACCCGGAATGTCGCCATAGGCCATTTTTGACGGTTAAATACCCCTATATAAAAATAAAAAAAACAGCTGCGCAGGGTCCGGCACTACTTCCGGGTTAGGTTTACCGTTTTAAAAATTTCCACTATTTTTTCAAGTTTTTTTTTTCGGGTTAGGGGCCCTGGGGGGAGGGGTGCATTTCGGGTTAAGTAACCCGGAATGTCGCCATAGGCCATTTTTGACGGTTAAATACCCCTATATAAAAATAAAAAAAAACAGCTGCGCAGGGTCCGGCACTACTTCCGGGTTAGGGTCACCGTTTTAAAAATTTTGCACTATTTTTTCAAGTTTTTTTTTTCGGGTTAGGGGCCCTGGGGGGAGGGGTGCATTTCGGGTTAAGTAACCCGGAATGTCGCCATAGGCCATTTTTGACGGTTAAATACCCCTATATAAAAATAAAAAAAAACAGCTGCGCAGGGTCCGGCACTACTTCCGGGTTAGGGTCACCGTTTTAAAAATTTTTCACTATTTTTTCAAGTTTTTTTTTTCGGGTTAGGGGCCCTGGGGGGAGGGGTGCATTTCGGGTTAAGTAACCCGGAATGTCGCCATAGGCCATTTTTACGGTTAAATACCCCTATATAAAAATAAAAAAAAACAGCTGCGCAGGGTCCGGCACTACTTCCGGGTTAGGGTCACCGTTTTAAAAATTTTGCACTATTTTTTCAAGTTTTTTTTTTCGGGTTGGTGTGTGTGGGTTTTATGGAGTTCGCGGGGTAAGGGGCGAAGGAAGGGGAAAAGGAAGAGAAGAAAAGGGAGGGGGAGGGGGGGGCGCGCGGCCGTAGGTCGCGCGCAGACGCAGACGCACACACACGCACCATGAGGGTCATCCGACCCCCCGCCCAGGTTCCCGCAGTATACGGCAGCCCTACCACACCGCACCCAAAAAGGGTGCGTGCGCATAGGGCGCTGTAACTGGGAGCTTCTCATACCAATATAGTACAGAAACTGTTCTATTATAAGCTTTAGTTGAAAGCCGTTTGACGCCCAGAATTTGTCCGACACCCGGAGGTTGTAGCCACTTGAGGGGTCTAGGGGTGTGACACAATTTTGGGGGGGTCCCTGCATGCTACCATTGGGGGGGTCCACCCCGGGAAAAATGACCCCCCCAAAAATGGCTGTAGTCCATTTGTGAATGTTAAATACCCCTATATAACTGTCGAGAATAGCTTCTGCGCAGGTTGTGGCACTTCTACCGGGTTAGGGTCACCGTTTTAAAAATTTTTCACTATTTTTTCAAGTTTTTTTTTTCGGGTTAGGGGCCCTGGGGGGAGGGGTGCATTTCGGGTTAAGTAACCCGGAATGTCGCCATAGGCCATTTTTGACGGTTAAATACCCCTATATAAAAATAAAAAAAAACAGCTGCGCAGGGTCCGGCACTACTTCCGGGTTAGGTTTACCGTTTTAAAAAATTTCCACTATTTTTTCAAGTTTTTTTTTTCGGGTTAGGGGCCCTGGGGGGAGGGGTGCATTTCGGGTTAAGTAACCCGGAATGTCGCCATAGGCCATTTTTTACGGTTAAATACCCCTATATAAAAATAAAAAAAAACAGCTGCGCAGGGTCCGGCACTACTTCCGGGTTAGGGTCACCGTTTTAAAATTTTTTCACTATTTTTTCAAGTTTTTTTTTTCGGGTTAGGGGCCCTGGGGGGAGGGGTGCATTTCGGGTTAAGTAACCCGGAATGTCGCCATAGGCCATTTTTTACGGTTAAATACCCCTATATAAAAATAAAAAAAAACAGCTGCGCAGGGTCCGGCACTACTTCCGGGTTAGGGTCACCGTTTTAAAATTTTTTCACTATTTTTTCAAGTTTTTTTTTTCGGGTTAGGGGCCCTGGGGGAGGGGTGCATTTCGGGTTAAGTAACCCGGAATGTCGCCATAGGCCATTTTTGACGGTTAAATACCCCTATATAAAAATAAAAAAAAACAGCTGCGCAGGGTCCGGCACTACTTCCGGGTTAGGGTCACCGTTTTAAAAATTTTTCACTATTTTTTCAAGTTTTTTTTTTCGGGTTAGGGGCCCTGGGGGGAGGGGTGCATTTCGGGTTAAGTAACCCGGAATGTCGCCATAGGCCATTTTTGACGGTTAAATACCCCTATATAAAAATAAAAAAAAACAGCTGCGCAGGGTCCGGCACTACTTCCGGGTTAGGGTCACCGTTTTAAAATTTTTCCACTATTTTTTCAAGTTTTTTTTTTCGGGTTAGGGGCCCTGGGGGGAGGGGTGCATTTCGGGTTAAGTAACCCGGAATGTCGCCATAGGCCATTTTTGACGGTTAAATACCCCTATATAAAAATAAAAAAAAACAGCTGCGCAGGGTCCGGCACTACTTCCGGGTTAGGGTCACCGTTTTAAAAATTTTTCACTATTTTTTCAAGTTTTTTTTTTCGGGTTGGGGTGTGTGGGTTTTATGGAATTCGCGGGGTTAGGCGCGAAGGAAGAGGGAAAAAGGAGGAGAAAAAAAGGGAGGGGGGGAGGGGGGGGCGGGGGCGGCATAAGGACGCACGCACGCACCATGAGGGTCATCCGACCCCCCGCCCAGGTTCCCGCAGTGTACGGCAGCCTTTGTATACGGTGCTGTTGGCTTAGTGTGTTTTATGTAGTTTTTTAGTGTTGTTTTTTTGGTTGTGTCGTGTTGTTTGTTTTTGTTTTTTATTTTTTCATTTGTAGTCGTGTTGTTTTTATTGTGCGTTATTGTTGTGTTTCTTTGTTCAATTTGTTTTATTGTTTTTGGTGTTTATTAGAGTTTGAAGGTTACTTTAGTGAAACAATTTATGTTTTTGGTTTTTGTTTGCTGCTATTTTTGTAGTTGTTGATTGTGTTGGGAAAGTGTATATTTGTGTACTCTTTTTATTTGATTTGTATGGCAGTTTGATGATTAGTGAAGTTCTGAAAACTGATAGTGGTATTTGAGTGGTTCTGGTTTTTGATAAGGAATAGGATGGTAGTTTAAATGGAACTATAGTGTTCCTCATGATGGATTGTGATGCGTACCTGTACTCAATATGTATTTGTTTGTGTGGTTAAATGGAAGTAATATTACAGCGGGTAGTGTTTTCTTGTTATTTGTTTGCAGAGTTACTTTTGCAGGAATTGCGAAATTTATCTATTATCTATAGAAGGTTTGTCACTGGATACGACCATTGATTTATGTTGAAGACCCTGCTAGTAACAAGGAAAAGTACTTGAATACTTTTTCGTGACCAGAGCTGCTAGACAGACACAGGTAGTAATATTGGAAAGGTTTTGATGGAATAGCACAATAGGGATGTAACTGCTTATTCATCCCATTGGGATAAAAATTCGTACTGTAAGAGATGAGCCTGTGACCAGTAGGTCAATGAATTAATATTAAATTTGCAAAATGTGGTAATTTGGTAGCTTCTGTTTTTATTTACATACTATTTCTGGGAGTTTGTGTTGTTCTTATCTAAAGAGATATTAACGGTACATGAACATTATATGTCATTTAAATCAATTTCCTGCAAGTTAAACAAACGGAAAGAAATTGTGTAGTAATTTATTCACTTTCAGTAAATTCCTAGTCATGTGTGAAGGTTGGTTCTTACGCTTTCCGAACAAATGAAGACAGCAGTAGTATGACGCGAAAATTCCGTACGCCACGGGATGCTTTGAGACGCCACAGGAACCACATCGTGGATGATGGAGAAAAATTGCGTGAGCAACTGGAGGCTATTAAGGAAAGAAAGAAGGAAAGTGCGAATTCACAGCGAGCGTGTTTGACTGCCGCTGATGAAAGAAGTTATAAAGAGGTATTAGGGCTCCAGTTTAAGTAGAACTCAGAAGCGGGTTAGCAACAGCAATGTGAGTCCTAGGGGCAGTTTTGTGAACTATGACTAGGGTATTGAGGCAAGTGAGAACGTTGGTTGGAAACATACCAACAGACGACAACTTCCACATGACAGAAGTATTAGCAGAATCGCATATCATTTCTAAAGAAGGCGACCACGAGGGAGATGCCCACACGTAAGGAAATTGGAGCCGCAAAAACTTAAACGGTGCCACATGCTTTGGTGGAGCGTGGGTGTGTTTATGTTTCCCGAGATCAAAGATGATGAAATTACTGGAGGCTTGAGCAATGCCCGCTGGTGCCGGGTTTCGTGGCGCATAGTTTAGTTTGAGTTTCCCACACACATGGTGAAGGATATTTAGGCATTATCCATGAAGTCACTTAAACCACTATCGATATCATCCTTCATACACAACGGCGTGCGTCATCATGAGGCCACACAACGCAGCCACAGAGAAGAGAGCCATTAGCTAAAAAACACGGCAATAACCCCCAACGAAAAGAAGCGACGAAGTAACTGAAATAGGCCTAATGAGAATAACATGAGAGCTTTTCTTCCCTGATCGTCAAAGCCAACGCATTACTTTTTTGAAGAAAATTGGTAAAACATCTAATCCATTAACACAAGCTACGTATTTAATATGAAGTGTATATGTTAATACAAATGTTTCGAAGTGTCCCGTGCAATTTGCGGAGGATATTTGGGACTGTCAGCGTGAGCTTCACAGGTCATAAAACTGTTCCGGGCATTGTAGCTACGACCGTTTCAAGGGATCTTTAATGGACAAACAGAGGTACAAATGGGGAAATGATAAAGCAATTCAACGCAAGCGTCAATAACAAAGCTGAAGACACACTTGATTACTACTCATGTTTTTTCCGATGGTGTGCACTCAAAGAGAAATATTTTTCAATCTTTTGGGGAGTGTGAAAAAAATCTCAACGTGTGGAAAGAAATACATAAATATCGACGGGCCATATCAGCTTGCCGACAAACGCTTCAAGATGCTCCCTTCAAACCGACCGCTCACAAGGCTTACCAAACCCCAGAAGTGCCATGATTTAATAACAAAATATGAAGTAGAGACGCGCAAAAATGCAAAGTGATAAGAAGGTTATTTGGATGTGCCTTTGACTGCGTTATTTTTCATGAGGCGCTGGCACGGCACGGAGCGCTTTGTCTCGTGTAATAATAATTTCAATAAGTTTGTTCCCCTTCTGGGAAACACAAAATGATTTCCCCTCCCACAGGGGTTGAACAAAACTCTCTGCAGCTCTTAAGCAATTTATGATTTTTATTAAAAAATATAATGGATAACTGTGTGCTAATGTTAACATGAAAATCCTAAATATAACTCCAACGTAATAAAATTAACAAAATAAAACGAAGCTAATACAACCAAAGAAAAGCTATAAGATATACAAGGGATTTAAAAAAGTTTTAAGATTTGGACGCTGCCCTTTGGTGCCGCGGGCACATTTTATATGTGAAGATTATAAATATGCATGATAAATTTTAATCGCTCATACCTGACACAGCGTGGCTGATTTGAGGCTCACAGATACAGTGGTAACTTTCGTCAGCGCACGGAAAGAGCGAGCATACAACAATGTGATAACTCTCGCACGTTGTGGGACCTTTTCAAATAATGATTGCAGTAGTGGGTTTAGGTCGGAACTATTTATTGATAACTGAGAGTATCAAATATTAGTGTAGTATGGATCAGTTTTTTTGAGTAAATGTCAAAAAATTTAACACATGAAAATAATGTTTCCGTAAGGTTTTCATTATTCAGAGTGCAACTTTTCTTATTATCCAAAGTACTTCGATTAAACCCTGGTTTTGTTTTAATGGTCAGCGTGTCGGCTCTTCGACAAACCATTGCAATTAAGGTGTGTTTACCAACAAATGGAAATAATTTATCACATGTAATGTGATAGGAGATGATTAAACGTCGGGTTTCACAAGCTAACCGCTGAATTTACAATAATTATGATTTTCTTGATTAATTTCTCGGTATTAAGTTACAGGTCTTTTGTACGCTATATTGGCAGTGTGATAAAATAAATGGCAAAAAACTGGCAGAAACTATAAACAAAGCATTGCTGTCACGTTTTCTGGACACTGTGAGAGCAATCAATATCAAATAAAAGTTTTCCGTTGATCATGTGTGACATGCATTTTGGTTTATCTTAGTCCCCAGAGAAACAACAATATTTGAAGTACTAACAAGGGTGCAAAAGTAAAATAACATAATTGTTTTCGTTTATTATTTTTTAAACTCATGGAAGAATAATTATGAATGATACACTACATTAATGTGCAGCATGGTCATTTACTCTTCTAAAAAACAAACACCGCAATTGGTTAAATTTAACCGCTTTGCAATGAATCAGTGGCGGCGGTTGTTATAGTTGTAAAACGTAAAACATTACTACATTTCACCGTTTCGATCTAATGCACTGCAATGTAGTAACATTTTAAGCACGTGTTATGCCATTTCTCATCTATAAAAAAGAAAATATGGAAATGATTTATTTGTTTACATATATTTGTATATAAGAATAGATGTTTAACATAACTGAATATATTATACTAACGGATAGCTGAAGTCAGAGTAGGAGTTCATGTCACACTAAGCATCGGTGTCATCCAGTTTAAAGAGTAAGTGCTTCAATACGGAAAGAAACACAATATATAAGAAGATATCTGGAGAATACGTGGATGTTTTGATGTAGTGGATGAGATATCAGAAGCAGGAAAGTGCGACCACATGTCTATATTCACGTTGTTTCCAGTGAAAAAAGAGGTGTTCAATGCTGTCATACTTTATGTGTGTTCGGCTTGGCGCATGGAAGAGGCCGCGAAAGTTCTGAGGAATGTATGTCACACATGAAAGACCTATATTTATTGGACCGCTTACAACCTTACCTACAGCTTCTCTCTCATAGGGTATGAGACCAAAACTATCGACAGGAAAAGCATTGTGTGCTACTGCATGAATGAAAAAAAGTCTGACAACAATGACTTTCTCCCGGTTGATGAGGAGAACTTCTTGATGGAACAATATAACGTAAACTCCGCCACCCTTGACAAACACCTGAAAATTGTCGACGGTGAAAATGTGACGAGCGCCTCCAGAGCTTTTGCGGCATTCTGTTGGCGACGGAGAGGAAAAATGATAAATGTTGTATTTGGGGAAATAATGAACGTCAAAAAGTCACGTGAGTTGATGTGTTTTTCTGGTCCACAAATGGTAGCGCAAGGAACCATGCCTTTGTGGTGAGCATGCGCAGAGGCACATAAAACACGAACATCGTGTGAGAACAAAGACCATCCTCGGCTATCCAGTTTGAAGGAGTACTCCAACATCTACGACATCAAAAAAAATCTTTAAAAATTTGAAAAACATTTTCCCTGTAGTGACTGAATATTGGGCTGTGGAGCACCAGAGCTTCACCGAAAACATCATCGCCGTCCTGAATCGTGGTGCGGCGTTTGCCATTATCCTGAGTCATTGAACCTATGACATGGGCGCTCCCGAACAACTCAAGTACCAACAGCAAGAAAAAATGGAATTCTCTATCGGCATAAATGACACCAAGTAAATGCTGTAGCGCAATGCAACATTTAAATCGTGGATAAGATGTTCCATGTCTCTTAGATGCTTGACTTTATCTTGACAAGCACAAAAGTTTTTTCAAATTTTAACTTTTTTTAACGTACCACTCATTTTTCAAGATTTTAACAGAATTTCAGTATGGAAACTTTTTACCCTTTTCATATGTGCCATAGTCGTTTTGTAGGCATCAAACTTGAGATATTCACAATTAGTGAAGATTATTTCTTGGAGAAAAATTTTCACGGGATGTTATGATATGGATGAATGTTATTTGTTACTTGGAAAGCAAATCAACGGCAGAGAAAATTCGTAATACGAAGGGGTTGTGTAGAATAACAGCCGCGCATCACATTACAAGAAAAAATAGAAGTAATGAGTGGCTGTGTGATACAGAATCACGAGAAATATGACGAAAAATCTATACTATATACACGATATGGGATACTATCTGGACCAAAGGCTCTATTCCAGATGGTAAGAATCTCAATCGTGGCAAGAGTTATGCCTTCTTTCTGTATGTTTACGAGCACCTCGTCGTCATGCAGCAGGTTATTGAGCGGCTCACACTAGCCAGCATAAAAGCTTCAGTGTCAACTGGGATTTCCGCGAGGAGAATGGAAGAGTTCATGAGCGTCTTCAAGCGGTAGGCAGACTGGTTGAGCAATAGAGAGTTCCTCACAACATGCTACGAAGAAAGCAGCAACAACGACATATAGGTAATTCGATACGACATCAACATACACAAAGGCGATGGAGAAAAGAAATCGTGGAGTAAATGGACGCAAAGTTCACGTTGAGATGTACAAGGAGTGAAGGGACACATCTAGTGATGAAGTCCTCACGCACTCGCAGAACAAAGACGCATAAATGGAGACTAATAACATTGTCCATAACACAGCGTGGTGCTATGGGATTCTTACAGTTAAGGGATGTGACAAAGATGAAAGGAATTTATTCCTCAAATACGTAACCGTCCTTCAAAATTCCGCCGAGGACCATCGTGTCTTCGTTCCCCTGTTGAAATCCATTCGCGGTAACTAAGCGGCCATCAAAGCCAACCGTTTTAAGATAAAACTAGTCTCAGAAGGCAATGTTATGCATGTGCTCTACGTGCTCAGGATCACGTATGCCGAGGAGCAAGAGCATAAAGAAAACGTAGAGTGGAGGAGTCATCCCAAAGGAGAGAAACAGCTTCACAAGATGGTGACTCGCTGGTCACAGAGCGTAAACAAAATGAATATAGAAGTATGTTCATCAAAGATGAGTTGACTCCAAGTGAAGAGTATAACTGCAGCTTTGTGAAAAAAGTTTTATATCTTTTTCCCCTCCTTCCCTTTACCCATTAACCGTTTATTTATTAGAGGAAGAACCATTATACGTGTTATACTTCTATTTGAAAACTAATTCTATGCAAGCGGTTCGGAATGCTAATTTCTTCAGTGTTTGGCTTCTTCATTTACATATACACTTGAGACGAGTGTAAGAAAAAACAAAAAGATATGAAAATTGTTTACGGTACAACTGGTGCAGTAATTTTGAACAAAAATAAAAATGAGAAATATAACGCCAAAAAACTCGGTCGTCCGTAAGAGACTTTGTCAATGTATGATGGAGGAGCCTCCTTTGTGCAACAAGCGACTCCACATCATGTACAAGAAAGCTGCCAAACATACAGACACAAAACAGGAGAGACGTGCACTGTATTACTTACATGATAAAGCCCATTATTACACACGACAAAATCAAGCATGAAATGGAAAAATCTAGGAAAATTTTATCTGAATCGAGGAATGGTTGCCGTGAGCAAACCGCGAGTCTGTACAAATGACAAACGATTTCATCCAAGCCATCTACGGCATAAAAGTGAGGTATCTTCACAAATGAGAGGACATTACCAATATACGGAAGAATATTAGCTGTGGAAGTGTCTCTAACAAGCGTTGAGAAAGGGAATAAATTGAAATCCACGACATCTCCACGTGCGATACTTGTATGTCTTCTGGCGGCGACTCACTGAAGTCCGTCGGCCGCTGTTGGGTACGACCATACTTGGCCGAATGCACCATATCCCGTCCGATTTGTGAAGTTAAGCGGCCACAGGCCTCGTTAGTACGGCGATCAGTGATGGCGCTGGAACCCGGGGTGTTGTACCCTCCAAAACCTTCCGCATGCACAATATTTCCAATGGAGAAAGGAGAAACATCAGCAAGCTGGAATGCCGTGAGAGTTTATTTAATCTTCTCGAATGCCCCACTCTCAGGTGGATGAGAGAGTCCATAGTACTGATAGTGGTTGTGCAGTAGGTGTTAAGCGATAATGAGAGCTTGTTGGTGCTCCTTTCAAGCGCTTTTCATGCTTCAGGACTCACCAAAACCCGCTATCACAGACAGGCAGTGACGCACCACCACCTGCACTTACTGATAGTTTTGATTTCTGCTTTTCAGTCGTTTTTATAGGTTCTCTCATTTAATAATTTGAATTGTGTGATGAAGAATGCTGAAAAGGTTATAGGACGCCTTGCGGTCAGGGAGCCGAGTGTCCTTCGGTTGCGAGGCTGACGCATACGGCAGAGGAAGTCTGTTTTCATGGCATACAATCCCATATTAGGAAGCCATTTATTATTTGGCATGGCGGAACCATGGGAAGACTGTATTCGACTTCGGTTATATGTTGCAGACGAGCAGGAGTATTCTTCTCAGGAACACTATTCAGGCAATATGAGGATAGGACTCAAAGTGGTGGAGGAAGTGCTGTTAGCACACTTTAGGAAATGAACATCCAAGCATCATGGACGTTTGTGTTAGTGTATCCTTAGCCACAGTGGGTTCAGGAGTAGTATTGCGAAGGACTCGTGAAGCATCCGTTCCACATCTGAAAAGCTTCATAGGTAACATATAAATTTCGAAAAATAACCATACCCAATAAAAAAAAGTAAATAGCTTTATTGTGTCAGCGCACCTTTCCATGCCTTCCAAGTTGATTTTTTTACATTGTTTTAGCATTCACTATCAATCTTGATTATATGATATCTAACACCTTTATCATCACATTTCCTATTTACATGTCCTTTTCATCAGTTGTAAAATCATGCCTTTATATATCTCTATATCCAACTTGAGAAATACCCGCACATCACTGATGTGTTTTTTTCAGAATTTTGCATCTAGTGGTGAAAATGTTTATCCACTAGTGATTCCAGATGATGTTCTTTTGTTCACTTGATTTTGTCTAGAGAATGAACCATTTTTTGAAAACTGGCCATCATGGAAAGACATGGGGAAATTGTGGAACTTGGTTAACGGCGATTTTCATTATCGTCGTGTGTTTTTTCTCTTGAGGAGCGAGTGTTATTCCAACATTTCACTCCTCAAGAACAAAATACACTTTTACCATGGAAGCAAACAAAAAATAACCACTTTCGCGTGACAATTATTTTTATTACTATTCCATTCCAATATTTTTAATTTTTGTAAGCGTTGTTTTCCTGTATATAATTGTAATTCCATTAAAACTTGGTGTTATTGGAGAGTTTCTCCTGTGAAATGTTAATGCATTGCGATCGTAAATGCGTTTTTTGTGTGAGTTAGTGACGAGTCAGTGTGTTACAATCGAAGTCTCGAACCACGTTAGAGGTGGAACAGGTACTCGTTATTTGTATAAATTTAAGCATAATTAGAAAACGAACAGTAAAAGTCATGGCAGTGAATGTCTTAAAAGTTATTCTAGCAGGAATAACGAGGCTATATGCTATTCAGGGTATCTTTGCGATCTGAGTGTTGTTTATAGGGTTATATAATCCGTCAAGAGGAGGTTCAAATGAACTCACACTCCAACTTGTTATCCCACTTATTCTCTCTGAAAATATGTTCCCATACTACAGTCTTCAAAAATCTCGCTGACACAAACACCCTGAAACCAGGACCCTATGATCTAACATGCTATTTGCAAAATATATGAGGGGTATTGCACACACTAGAAAACTAGTCGATGGAGAAAAATCTCATCACCAATTTGTTCACTCCAAAAAATGTAGGACTTTTATGAGTGCACAAACATTGAAAAATGGGCAACTATCCTTCACCTGAAAGACAGAAAGACATCTAACCACGTTTCAATAATCACTATACGCTAATTGATGATAGATTTGTGAGATGAAAGGGAATGGTACCGTGTTTTCTAAATTGGTCCGTATTTTACACTTGGTTCCCTGTATTGTCTGAATTTTATTTATTGTAGGCAACAAAATTTCCATAAAAAACATTTTCAAAGAAATATTTTGTATTTTATTTCCTTTTTATCGCCTTCCCACTGGATATCGCCATTTAACTTCCATTCTTCATTTCTTCAAAAAGTTGGCTCTCAGACTTGTCTTTGTGCTCGCTGAGCTTGGGGTTGTTTTTCCTTATTCTTTTACGCAGCTCTTCACCGTTAACCTGCTTCGTGCCTCGTTTTCCTCCACTTGACTTACCCACACATCTTCTTACCTTCACATCTTCCACAGTTAATACTCGCAGGTATGCCGGGTTATGGTTGTAAAAGAAAGCAAATGGCACATTTATGAACTTCTGTCCATTTTCGTTCAGTAACCAGTGGTGCTGTCACCTAGATGCCATTTTCTTAGTTGTCAAGAGTTCTCAGCGGAAGCCTTGGAGTCCAGAGGGGTGCAGTTTTCCATGACCATGGTAGACATGGTGATTGCCTCTAACTCTGTGAAGAAATGACCACGATATGGTCGCTCTCCTCCGATGTGACCCGTTGAGGGGCGAGATGAAGCTGGAATGGAGGTGATACCCTAGGGACAAGGAGGCTACGATTGGAAAGTATCCTTCAAATGCAAACCATCGGTGTTGGGTGACTAGCATTCTTAACCATTCCCAAATTGTGATTCCTAACTCTAGGGGGAAAAATGGAGAAAAAATGAATTACACTTTTATAAGCTTTCAAAGATATGAAATGTAGCGTAATAAATCAACTTGAGAACAAACAATGTATTTTTTAGTTAAATAATATAACCGAGAGAGACCCGAGTGGCGAAATTGTTGTTGAGCCACTTTCCCGCTCATAGATTTGTGAATTTTTTTGCCCCCACCTGTTTGCTCATGTTGAGTTTGTCATTCTAATTTCTGAGTAATGTGTAAATATTCCTCCGCATACTCTGGACTTGTGAAATCTGTGTGGTGCCGTCACCTGCTTTTCTTGTTAATAAAAAATTTTAAATTGCCTTAGCTTTGTGTCAATTACGCTATTTCTAGTGCTAACTTTAGGTTTTTACCGCTGAGGAAAGCTTAGACACTCTAATCACTTGCCGTATTTGACGCATATGCCTCAACCCTACCCTCCTGCACAACATTGGTGGTATTCCTCCAAGCTTTCGTTTCGTTATTCTTCAAACTTTCAGTTTTTCCATCAAAGTTGTTCGTGATTCCTCTAAAAAAAGTTTCAGTCCTTTATCCAAACACTGACTTACTACATTATTCCACGTTGCTTTTACATGCTTTGCGCCACTGTGTGACGCTCCACCAAACCCCAGTGCCAATAGAGCAATTGTCTTCCACACCCTCACCACATCGTAATTATGCCGCACTCCTCCAACAGAGCTGCCGTACAGACTCCTGACTGAATGGTGCATCTTTTTCTTCTGCAGTACACATACAAATCAAGTCCCGGTGGATGGATTTTCAAAAGTAGTTTTCCCTATCATTTAAGCACACCCCGAACCACTTTCCGCAGCTCCGCAGGACTTGTACTCCTTGGGAAAATTCCACTTAAAATCGTAGTTCCATTCTCGCTTTCAAAAATGGATTTTCTCGAAGCTTTCTGTAACGACTTCCCTCATTTAACACTCTGAAAAATACCCACAGTAGCTGACGACATGCAGCAGATGGCACAATGTTTATTGTTATTGTTGTTCTTTTCAGCCGATACTACCATCACGATTTCATTACAAAACCACCACTACAACACACTAAAAATTCACCAAATTACAAAACACTCAAGAGAAAACGAAGAAACTCTCATGACTGCAAACTTTTCCCATCATATTTCTGATTTCGTAATCTTGCTAAAACCTGCATAAACAATTGTGTGGGGGCTAAGAAAATAGGTGCACAAAATAAAAAATAGTATTCCGTTCGTATGTTGCCGTTAAAGAGTGATTTCAAATACCTAGTTCTGTGGTTCAAGCCCTAAGAACCAATCAGTCCAACCTGTTTCCATGTTAACATCTTCACCGTGCCATGAGATGTGTATTACTGCGGTATTTTTCATAATCAGAGAAGCACATAAAATCCATGATCATGGATAACGTCTTGAAATTTTCCCTTACAGTTAATAGAAGCCACCTCGAAAACAAAATACCACGAATACAACAAATGCAATGAGAATCAATCCAAAGGCGTACCAGCCCCAAATGCCACCATTACTAAACCACCAACTCGGCATCAATTGTTACGGTACACTGTTCAACTTCCTTTTGCCTACTCAACATGATTGTACGAGAAGAACATGGGGAAATAATGCTAAACATGAGATGACAAAAAATAAAAAATATCGCGCATATTGTGTTTTTGTTTGTAAAAGTGATAATGTGATCTTACAAAGTGATAAAAAACTTGAAAGATTCGATACGTGGAAAACACTGGACCTGAACAGCCTCCCTTCACAACCACACCTTGTTACTGAAAAGCTACTGTTTTATATAATGTTGGAGGGGTATGAATCATGCAGATTGTTATGATAGATATGATGGGAAATATAATTATTCACCACTTTACACTCTTTGAAAAATACAAACCATCGCACTACACACAAATTCACAAAGTGCTTAATGAACATTTACATTCTTATCACTTCCCCAAACACACGTGAAGGCGACTTACGCACTTTATATTTTATGTGGTGAAATTCTTCATTTTTTATCTGAGTGCTCAAGGAGATTTGAGATAATGTGACAATATGGACTGTGAGGGGAAATGGTCATGGCTGGTTGCATGCTGACTGTTTTTTTCTTGCGGGGGCCCCCCACCAACCCCATGGAACTTCTGTAAATGTTACTTTTCTGGTGGCATCCTCTCACATGATAATCAGTACCAATTCCATTATTTCACAGTGAGTGCTGATGAAATGCATCACAGAACAATATCATTTTGTATCCGTTTTCCATAAACCACTACAGCTAATTACTATAAAATAATGATTTTAAGTAAAAGATTGTGAATGTCGTTATTGTAAATGTACCTGAGGTATCGAGTAATTTTATCCTTTGAAAATAATAATTGTTGTTGTTTTTCATTTAGATGATCAAAATGGAAATAAATACGGATGCATGGGAGTTACTTTATCCCAATCGAAAATATTTGAGACATTCATGTCATTGATAGTGGTGGCTTCATCTTCCTCGCAGCTGTGTGCTTTCTACGCAAGCGTCTTCATAGTACATAGTCCCCTACTTCAACCTCCATCGTGCTGCCTCCATAGAAAGTTGATTGATAGCGAGATATAGTAGCGGAATGGAGCTATATACAATAATCATTGGTGATAATGGTGAAAGTTAATTCCAGTCAACCGCATAAACACTCATAGAAAACATGAATATTTAAATGGTATGTTGTTATGCCTGAAGACTTGGTATACCCTCCTCCTCCTCACTAGACATGTCTTCTGCTGCCAATCGACCGGCCGTGGCCAATATGCTTCGGAATGTTACACTCACCTGGTCGTGATAGGCCGGATGACGTGTCCAATTCTTGACGGTTGTGATGCCTTCATTACGCAGAACTTCAGGTCACGAAAAAATACGTTCCTTCAGGTGCTCAGCTTTTCCGGAAGTTCTTTGAGAAGTTTTACCCTCAGCCTACTTTCTTGCACGCATTGGGATGGGTATTCGAGAAAACCGCAATACTGACAGTGGGGTTGTGAGTGCATTTCATTTTTCCCATATCTTTCACTCAACAAATCCACGAGGTACACGTTATCCCATGTTTCGCATGCTTTTCGAAAAATTTCTTCCAGCTCACTGTTCATAGTCAGTCCTTGGCCTGTAGGCTTGGAATGCTTGTTATTTCATTGGTTTTGTGGCTACTGGTCTCAATTATGTTTTGTACCGGTCGACTTTCGTAGGTTTTTGAGAGTGGGACCTCTTTCGCGTTTCCCGGACGGCTTGATCCAAGATGATTCTGGGAATATTTTCCAAATGTACATCGTGCTGCCAAGCGTCCAGTCCTGAATGGTTCGGACTCCACAATCTCTAAGATACCGGATGACAGAAAACATACATTCCTGTACTTCCTTGACATATGAGGCATCCTTCTAAGTATACATTCGCGCAAGTCAACCTCTTCAATGCACTGTTCCGGTTTGTCGAGAAAGTCACTGAGGGGTAAAGCGGCGAAGATCCGGCTTGACGTTTCTGTAGTAGTTCTTAAGGAAATGGAAGAGGTTGATATTTTCCTTATCCTGAATTCCCTGGAGCAGGACATCATCCACGAAACTGTCCATCGTCCATTTTGGAGCGGGTTTCCCTTCACTTTCCTTGGATGTCATTTTGCCCTCACTGTATTTTTATCGTAGACTGGATGTTTTTGCGTTGTATGCTGTCGTGGTGGTGCTTATCGGTAAGATTCTAAAGGAATAGGTTTAAAAGCTTGGGGAGAAAGTATCACACTCAACTTCAACCGAAAACATCAACAATAAAAATAGTGAGAGAAATGTCAAGCACAGAGTATGCAGTGCTCAAAAAAATTTGTTGTCAAAAGTTGAAATGGGACACACTGTCACAATCATTTTATTTACCCTGGAGTAAGAGAGAATATATATAAAAAAACAAAAATATGGTTTATTTCACACTGTAATCCGGCGATGTTATTCACAAATTCCTTTTAGCAGCAAAATTACTATTAATAAAACTATAATAAGTGCAAAACTCATTGAAACGACCAATGTTATTTGGGTATTATTAGAGAATGATATGCTATATCAATATAAAAAAACACATTAAATGAAACACAAATATATTACAAACATATACTTCAATTCTTTAATCAATTACAATTCTCTTATAACCACACCTTGTTACTGAAAAGCTACTGTTTTATATAATGTTGGAGGGGGTATGAATCATGCAGATTGTTATGATAGATATGATGGGAAATATAATTATTCACCACTTTACACTCTTTGAAAAATACAAACCATCGCACTACACACAAATTCACAAAGTGCTTAATGAACATTTACATTCTTATCACTTCCCCAAACACACGTGAAGGCGACTTACGCACTTTATATTTTATGTGGTGAAATTCTTCATTTTTTATCTGAGTGCTCAAGGAGATTTGAGATAATGTGACAATATGGACTGTGAGGGGAAATGGTCATGGCTGGTTGCATGCTGACTGTTTTTTTCTTGCGGGGGCCCCCCACCAACCCCATGGAACTTCTGTAAATGTTACTTTTCTGGTGGCATCCTCTCACATGATAATCAGTACCAATTCCATTATTTCACAGTGAGTGCTGATGAAATGCATCACAGAACAATATCATTTTGTATCCGTTTTCCATAAACCACTACAGCTAATTACTATAAAATAATGATTTTAAGTAAAAGATTGTGAATGTCGTTATTGTAAATGTACCTGAGGTATCGAGTAATTTTATCCTTTGAAAATAATAATTGTTGTTGTTTTTCATTTAGATGATCAAAATGGAAATAAATACGGATGCATGGGAGTTACTTTATCCCAATCGAAAATATTTGAGACATTCATGTCATTGATAGTGGTGGCTTCATCATTCTTCTGACGGCTGTATTCGGCCCACGCCTTTCTCTTAAGTTTTAGGATCTCTCTATCCCATAATACATTCTCACTTTTCTTTGCCTCCTTCATGATGGGATGTTTTTTTCTGAGTTTTACCCTTTCATTACGATATCCCTCTCTCGAGGCCATTTGAAAGAAGACATTTTCAGTTTCTTGACCATTTTTTTTATTGCTATTCTCAGGCATTGAATGTCGCCATTTCACTTCCGCACTTCCCTTTTTTACACTCTGATTTTTTTCTCTCTCCTGTTCAGGACCCTTTTCTCCCATTCCTCTGTCCAGAGACCTCTTGGTATGTTCCGCAAAACTTCCTATGCTCATGCTGCTGAATTTTGTAAAAGAAAGCAAATGGCACATTTATGAACTTCTGTCCATTTTCGTTCAGTAACCAGTGGTGCTGTCACCTAGATGCCATTTTCTTAGTTGTCAAGAGTTCTCAGCGGAAGCCTTGGAGTCCAGAGGGGGTGCAGTTTTCCATGACCATGGTAGACATGGTGATTGCCTCTAACTCTGTGAAGAAATGACCACGATATGGTCGCTCTCCTCCGATGTGACCCGTTGAGGGGCGAGATGAAGCTGGAATGGAGGTGATACCCTAGGGACAAGGAGGCTACGATTGGAAAGTATCATGCGTATCGGCAAAAGGACGTTTTTTTTTGAGGGACTGCGTGGTCTCCTATACCTATTCCCTAACCCTTCTTAACCCCAGAGAAAAAGTTGGGAGGCACAACGTTGTATTGACAGGAAAGAAACTGATCTCAGACTTTTGAAACACCAATGAATGGGGCAGATTATCACTAGAAGAGATGTTGTGAAGCAAAATTGTTTTCTTAAGTTGTACAAGGCGGTTAAAATAGGTCATGAGTTCCGGATTATGATAGAACCGCTACGAGAAAACTTGGGAATCTGTATGGTACTGTTTGTATTGTTTTTGTGGGAGTTTCTTAGCTGCCCTTTCC
>NHOR01000376.1:0-24372 GCA_002287245.1 Trypanosoma congolense | reverse complement strand
TCATACATCCCCCTTTTTCTACTATTTTGAGTTTCCTTCCCCCAATAATCCCCCTAAACCATTCCCCTTTCTCCCACAAAGTCAAGATGTCTGGCAAACCCTCCCCTGAAGGCATGTCCAAAACAGAAAACACCCAATGGAGCATGGAAAAAGATGTGGTCGAAGTACTCTTTAAAAACCTTGGAGACCCAAAGAAAATCAGCTTGTACCCCTTTCTGCAGCCAGCCTATCCATGGATGCCTCGGTACACTTCTCGGTACAGTTTGATAGATTTCGCCCGGAACCCGTGGCGATGCGTGGGAAACCCCGAGGGAAGAGAAAAAGTATGGCAAGAGTTCCCCCGCTTGTTATGGCAATTCCGAGTGCTGGCATTGAAGTTGGTCTATTATGCGGGGCTGCCGGAAGGTTGGGGCCACGGGAATGGGAGGTGTGGCGGGAGTTTCTCAAGTTGGATGAGACGGATCCGGATATCATGGAGGGGATGGTATGGCAGTCTGTAAAATGCCACCGCAAACCCGTGGGTTCCTGGAAGCGCCGTACCCGATTGGATACCCCGGGCCCCTTCCCATGCCGCACCTCCAGGAGCCTGGTACCTCTTTATAGAAATTTGTTTTCTGAAATTATGTTCCCTTATTATGTTTGGTTTGTGTTTGTAACTGTCATGGGAGAAGAATAAATTGTTCTACTATTTTTTCTTACCAAGGGTTACGACAAAAAGATGATGAAATATTGGATCGTGTGTTTGGTGGTCATGGAGGCTGGGTGAGAGAGTGGAGAGTGATGGCTACTTCCAAAGACTCTGTTGATGAAGCGACAACGTTAAACCCTTTAAGCTCCTCTGCCGAATCTATAACGTTGCCCAATATCCTCCGATCAAGCCTGTGGACACGAAGGATTATCAGAAAATTGTCGATGATATCAACGCGCTCAGTGCTGCGGCCAGTGGGAAAGAAAGAGTCAACACCCAAAGCGAAGAGACAAAGTCCGCTCAAACACAGCTCATTGGTATCACACGAGATGCAAAAAAATTTTGGAACAAATTAAAAGGGTCAATCCAGAGGGAGAAGTGCAAAGGGCAAGGAATACGTTTAACCAAGTTATCTTTGGTGAGAATGGAAAAGAAGGGGATCTATACCACGGAGCATTAAGGGGAGTAGAAGGCAGTCGCCTAAATGCCTGTGGTAGCAAAGAAAAACAAGGAGCGACTGCCGGAAAGAACCTCGTTGTGGATCTTTTCTGTCTTTGCGCGCAAAATAACGAGGCTGAGGGCGTCGTCAATGTATGCGGTGAGTGTTGGCGATGGCGTTGGAATGGGTTGGGAACAAAACTTTACTCTGCAGATACTATGTGGAATGAAGTTAAAAACGGATGTGAAACGTTTTCCAAGCACGGTATGACATCAACACAAGATGGATATTCCCTTTACCATAAGTTTTTGGACAAGGTGATGGCTGGAGGGAAAATCAAAGTCAATATTTCACGTAACATTCCACAACACGGTATGATTGGAACTGCGGTGAGTAAAACCGGCAACATCAACTTTAACTGCAACGGAAGAAAGAAGTTAGTACCATCAGGATCAACATTGGCAGCGCTGCTGGTGTCTGCGTCTCTTACGGCCCAAATAAATGGGAAGAAAACATTGACTGGCTAAAGAAGTTCAAAGAAGGCCTCCAACTCATCGATAAACTCAACACCGAAACAGCCTCATGGCAGCATCAGCTCACCACACTCCTCAACCGTGCCCGAGAGTTGTATGAGAAGGTAAAGGCAAATACACAACTAGAAAATGAGGACAACACGGATGATTCCCCACTGGCACAACATCCAAACCCAGACGAAAACGAGAACGCCGACAGTGCCACGCGGAGCCAGCGTCACAGCCTCCTGGCATGGGCGCTGCTTTTACAATAAGAGAAATAAGAGAAAAACAATCACACTCCAATAAATACACAACCCCATGATGCAACAGAATATCTCCACCAGAAGAAAAACTTGCTTCATTGCTGCCTACTATATAGTCACTCACTTCCCTCTCTTTAGAGAAAGCGGTAATCCAGATTCACATGTCATTGTATACCATCACCTCTCCAAGGACCATTCCCTGGAGCATGGAACGAGATGTCGCCGATGTGTTGTTGGATGGTGTCACGTCCCCAGATAGAATCAACCTTTACTGGTTCCTGAGACCCGTGTTAGCCGGCCTCACGATAGACCTCATTCGTTTCACCCTGGGTTTTTTATAAGAAACCCTCGACATTGCATACCCGAAGCCAATGTGTGACAGCTTGTGGCAATACCTTCCCTATCTGTTAAGGAAATTTAGAAAATGGGCTACCCCGCTTGTACGACATTTTGGGCCCATTCGGACTTGGAAGCAGTGGCACTGGGATTCGTGGAAAATTTACATCGACATGGATGAAACACCCCTGGAAGCCATCGACGAGGAGATCTGGAGAAGGTGCAGGAGGCCACCACCTGAACCTCAGTACCAACCCTACCAGGGTGTCGTTTTTCTATGAGGGACAGCTTCGTTCATACAGGTCCCGTATCCCACTGTAGGCTACCTCGTTCATACCAATTTCTCCCCAACAATTACGTGGATATAGAACATGTCAATTTCATTCTCATGAACATTTTTTTTCGAAAACACATGCTGGTGTAAAATTAGAATACAGTTAGAAATGCATTCCCTCTTTATATTTTATTTTCGGGAAGGGTCATCAAGGGATAAACAATGATAATGGCGCGTGTCCTCTAGTAGGGAGATTAGGTGTGAGATAAAACGATCACCCATGCCCACCACCATCCCATCTTCATTTCATAAAATGGTCAGCATCCATGCTGGCTATTCATCTACCATCTTTCTCTCCAGATTTATTTTCTTCCCACTTTTTCTTTTTCCCAAAAACCCCAACAAGGAATTACAAGTGATGCCCGCTGGTGGTTCACCCATGGTGCAATATGGAACTTTTTCGCTTTTGGTCTGATAGTTGTCGCGTTTGTATTTCTCGTGGTGATCTTATTTCGGGGAGGGATTCACTAGGACAGTGGGACGCTATACAAAAAATTCTTCACACCCTTTCTCTAGGAATGCGGGCCATCGAGAAAAAGGTATCCCAGGGAAGATACTTTTTGTGAATCCCGATAATTGGTGAAAATGACTCTTTTTGAAGCTATATCTGGAGGAGAGCGTGGTCACGTGTTATGCGAGGGAGTTGAGTGGAGGGGAGAGCAGTTCTTCAAGGAATGAGAGTGGATAGTTAGACCCTCTCGCTCACCATTCCATCTCCCCCGAATGCATTTCCCGATGATTACTCCTTAGGGTTAGTTTGAGAGAAATTATTCCCCAATGAGAACAAACTTATCGAAGGTGATCATTGGTCGCCGAGGAATGAGGGAAAGTGTGTGGGGGGAAGAGGGGAGTGGGAGGGTGTGCCATGTTTTCATGTTATGGGAAGACTGTTTTGTGGTGAGTGAGGGATATTCAGTGATCCTCTATTATGTACCACCCTCTCCATTAGAAACGTATCACTCTTCACTTATTGTTGAATACTCCTCAACAGTTCATTTCTCTTAAAAAAGGTATCAGGCTTAAGCAGAGAATACTCCACCATGTCGAACAACATTCAGAGGGACAACATGTCGGATGATAGCATATCAGTGGATGAGGGAAGCTTTTGGGATGATGGGGAGAGCAGTATCATAAGTGACGAGCCTGTGGAGGACAGTACTGATGACAGTGTATCCCTCTTCTCGATCAATCTCCGGAAGTACGCGGATATCTTGGAAAGGCTGTTTCCACTGTGGAGGATTAACGATTTCGTGGAGGAGAGGAGTGAGGGACAGCAAAGGTTTGTTGTGGAGTGCCACTTAGGGGAAAGTTTGGACACATTATGCCACAATAATATCCATGGAACATTGGTTTTGTTATTGAGTGCTGGGTGATCAGGGATCATATATTATGAAACAACGCTGGATGGGATGCACACTTTTCTGGAAATAATTTTCTCTGGAAGAAATTGGAGGGATAAGAATTGTTAAAACCATCAACTGGGAATTTATTTTTCTTATTTGGGTGATTCATTTTTATGGTAGGATTGTGGAATAGTTGTGTGGGACAGTTTCTTTGTGATTTGGTAGTTGTGTTTGTGCATGGTTTTTCCCTTTTCATTGATTAGTGTGCTTGTTGTGGAATTTGAGGAGAAGGTAAGGATGATGGGATGACGAGGATGATGATGGTGATTTGGATGGCTACCATGGGTGAGTACGAATGTAGAGGGGACTGATTATAATCATGACGCACACAAGGCACTCTGCGATTTGCTTGGGAGTGCTGTGAAGAAGGGGGGAAGTGAAAGACAGGCAGCATGACGACCCACTAAGAAATGCCTTGAAACAAACAATTTTCGGAAATGAGAGTGAGGAAGACATGGCGGCTTTTGGAAGACAATTGCCTCCTGCTTACATAGACAGGGAGAGCAAGGGCGAAGACCGCGGCATGTGTGTGGGCAGCCATTTGAAGACAGCCACTCGGAGTCCAACAAGAATCAACCTTACTGGCCCGGCCACTCCGCTCCTCACGACATGGTTTGTTTGTGCACGGTGGGGCAAGGTGGTTTTCATTAAATAAGAGTGAAGACAGTAACCAGGACACGCTCTGTGGCAAAAATAGAGAATCTCTGGGAGGTGGCACAATAAAGGTTGGGAGACAGCGGTCATAAGGCAGAACCACAATTAAAAGCCACGTGGGAAAATGTCACCCGTAAGTGCCTGCAAGGAAGTGAGCAAAAACGAAAACAATTGAAAGAAGCGCTAGAAGATTCCTAAGGAAACTGAAACCCATACCAAGTACAGCACAATCAAGTAGGAGACAACTAGGTGAAGGAAACGCAACTGAAAGCGCTGCCTGCACAGGTTCCCCTTCTCATGGAGTATGCGTAGCATACTACCCAAAAATGCCCCCTACACCCTGGTATATACAACTTCAAAAGGCCATAACGGAAGATGAAAAGTTCCAACAACAAAAGCAACGCGAAGAGGAAAAAAACAAACAGCAAGAGAAGGAACAAAAACCTGATGAACCACACGCAGAATCCGTAAAACCAGAACCCATCACCACAAACCAAACCGACCAATCCCAAAAGGACGACCACACCGCCAAATATGAAAAACTCCAACCTCGCAGCAGCACACCCTAATCCCGCCACCCTCATGGCTCCTCAGTGCTGTCTTCTTTTTCTAATAAAACCCCCCAACAAAATAAAACCACCAGTATTTTAAAATACATCCCGTCTCATGTATTCACTCCAAAAGAAAACTATGTTTGTTCATATTGAGTTTTTTTGAGAAAAAGATTAAAAGTGAGGAAAGAGTAAGGGAGTATGCTTCAAGTCATGAAGGCATTCGGTGTCATCTTTATGGTGTCCGTGTTTTTTTCGGAAAAAGTATGGGCGGGCTCGTTCCATAGGAAGGCCCTCCCCACGGAGGCTGGAGAATCCATCTGCAGCCTCAGCCGGAAACTGAAGGATGTCTCTCCATGGACACAAGAACAACTGGAGGCACTTCAGAAAACTCGAGACACTTACGCCTCCAAATTCCTGGACTGGCAGCTACACTTTCACGGTCTTCAGAGTGTGAGGTGAACCAAAGTATGTTGGATGATATTAGAACGGACCTCGAGAAGGTTAACGAGGAAATCAATAAACTTTCAGGGAAGGCCATCCGCGCAGGGGCACTCGCCGCCAAGTCTGCCGGGCGCTTGGACGAGTTCATCACGGTGTTCGCAAGGGCAAAGATGAGAAAAGTTTTTGACACAAGCAGGTTCTGCCTGGGTGATGGGGTGAGCCAGCGAAAAGAAGCAATTTATTTGACTGCTTCCCAGATGGAGAAAAATTAGAAATAATTGAAGGCAACCTAGCCAAAATTCCTGAAAAGGTTCCGGACAAAAGTAAACTGGATCTCACCGCTGCAGTCAAGAGTGTGAACCACAGCGCCCTGGGGGCTTACTTTCATAGAATATACTGGGAAGACATGCACTCCGACTGCAACTTGATTAACGGGAAAACAGGTATCCTCAGTGGAGCCTTAAACGACAAGCTCTGGTGGGTTGCGGCATTTTGACCATCGGGAAAGGCTTCGGAGGCGAAATAAAACGGAGCGAATTTGGCCCGGGTGAAGTTGCCAACGACACAACCGGTGGAAAGAATGCCCTCTGGACAGCCTCTCCTCACACCATTCCACACCTGAAAAGAACCCTCGCCGCCTTCCAGGATTTCAAGGACTCCGCAGCGAAAATTACCCAGAAGTTCAATGAAATCGAAAACATCGAAAAGCAAATTGAACCCTGCCTATCCAACGAGACCATGGAAGAGCATACTCACCATCAGCCTTGCTTCCAAAATGCCGTAAAGCTTAATGCGGAGTTGAAGGCAGCAAACGAACTACTAGCACGCTACCAGAAAGAAAAAGGACCACTCACGTCCGGAAGTGCCTCGATACTCCACCCAAGCGTCATGAGTCTCTGGTGCCTCATTGCTGCTCTAGCATAACCATATTTCAAACTGAAAATACAACCTCAACACAGTAACCCTTTTCCTGTCGGCAATATTTACTGAATAAGTCATGATGTCTCACACCTTTATTTATTTTTTTAAAATATGCAAGATCACTAACAAAGTTGAATAAAGGTTGACAGTGATGGTGATGGAGGTACTTATAAAGTGGTGGTGGCTTGTCGCAGTGTTCATGGCATGGTCCCCAGTACTCGCTGAGGGAGACACTTCCACCAAAGCCATCCCCACCAAGGCCGGCGCGGCTATATGCACTTTGAGCAAAACCTTAAAGGACGTCACGCCCTGGGCCACACAGCAGGTAGAGGACGGAAGAGCCAAGGTTACACACCTGGAAATGAAATTACTCGAATGGCAGTCCAAATGGGTGCAGTCCAAAGCACAGGGCAAAGGCTCCGAGACGTGCAAAATGACAGGCTTCCTGTTTAGACAGGTGCGTAAGGAAATAGACAAGGTCCGAGAGGAGGTGGAGAGACTGGAGAAAGAAGCGTCCAGAGCTGCCGCCTTCGCTGCCAATTCCGCGGGGCGCCTGGACGAGTTCATCACGGTGTTTGCGAATGCACAAGGAGGCACCAACTACTGCATGGGGGATGGAAAAGCAGCCACCGCTGGAGAATTGAGGGACTGCTTTAGCAAAACTGATTTCAGTGAGGAAAGTTTGGTTGACATTGGTGAAAGGGTGAGTGCACAGGAACCCAACCTGTTTTCCAAGATCGAGGGCATCAAGTACAGTTTCTTGAGTTCACATTTCACAGCGGGAAGTGGCGGAGGCTGCAACTTAATCAAAGGGGCTAGCGGTGGCATCCTCGGAAAAACAAATCTGGAAAAGTCCCTTTGGTGGGGTGGTGGCATTTTGACTATCGGTGCGGGGTTTGATGGGTGTTACACAAAGAAAATTTCAGTGCTGGAGAAATCCCCAATGCCACAGCAACCAAGGCATTTTGGACAGCAGACCCCGCCACACAAATCGTGCACCTGAAGAACGCCTCGGACGCTTTCAAGGCCTTCAAAGCGGTCCAGGAAAAATAAAAGAAAAAGTCAAAAGCATCGAAGATAAAATGGAAGGTTGCCTGACTGGCCAGGAACCCGCTGAGAATACCACGGAGCGCAATATCACGGAGCCAACAACCACCACGGAGCCGACAACCAGTCCTACCTGCTTTGACAACGTGGCCAAGATCGCTGCGGACCTGAAGGAGAAGAGAGCACTTCTGGCACGGTACCAAAAAGTGAAAGGATGGATTCCACCCAGCAGTGCCTTCAACGCAAAAATCCCTGTCAACCATTTTGGTCTCTTGCTCGCTCTATTCTAATGGTTGTTTTTAAGAAAATTGTAAGGGACTTGAGTTTGGGATATTGTGTAAAGCATAGAACCTTATATGCATTCCTTCCTTCCACAGTAAGAAATATTATTGTTTTCCCCAAATTATGATCACTCAAAGAAAGTGTATTAAAGAGCCAAAGATATAAGGAGGTCATGATGGGGATGAAGAAATATGTGGTGATGATGGTGGTCATGGGGAGTTTGGTCAGAGAGTGGAGAGTAATGGCTACTGCCGAAGAATATGTTAAGGAAAACGACAACGTTAAACCCTTTGAGCTCCTCTGCAAGATCTACTATGTGGCCCATAATCCTCCGATCAAGAACGTAGACACAAAGAAGTATCAGAAAATTGTCGATGATATCAACGCGCTCAGTACTGCGGCCAACGGGAAAGAAAGAGTCAATACCCAAAGCGAAGAGACAAAGTCCGATCAAACACAGCTCATTGGTATCACACACGAAGCCAGAAAACTTTTGGATCAAATTAAAAAAGTCAATCCAGAGGGAGAAGTGGAAAAGGCGAAGAATGATTTTAACCAAGTCATCTTTGGTAAGAATGGAAAAGAAGGGACCTATACCACGGGACGTTGAATGGAGTGTCGAGTCGCCCAGGGGCCTGCGGAGAACCCAGTAAGCCAAAAGTAGGTAGCAGTGCCGGCAAGAGCCTCGTTGTAGATTTGTTCTGCCTTTGCTCGGAGCATGAAGAATCTTATAATGGACTGGACAAGGTATGCGGGGTGAGTGTTGGCAGCGGCCATGGATTGGGTTGGGAACAAAACTTCACTCCCCAGATACTATGTGGAAAGAAGTCAAAAACGGATGCAAGAGCGTTTCCATACAGAGTTCCACCTCAACAAAAGGCGGGCATTCTCTTTACAAGGAGTTTCTGGATAAAGTTACAGCAGGGGGGAACGTTAAAGTCAAGAACAAAGACACCCTTCGCACCCCCGGGATGCTTGGAACCGCTGTGAGTGCAAAAGGCAACACTGACTTTAACTGCAACGGGAAGTCTTCAACATATAGGGACGCCGGTGCTGGTGTCTGCGTCTTCTACGGCAACCACCACCTGAAGAAAACATTGCCTGGCTAAAGAAATTCAAAGAAGGCCTTAATATCATCGACAAACTCAACACCGAAACAGCCTCATGGCAGCACCAGCTCACCACACTCCTCAATCGCGCCCGAGAGTTGTATGAGAAGGTGAAGGCAGATTCACAACCAGAAGAGGAGAGCATGGAAGAACCCACAGAAGCACAACATCCAAACCCAGATGAAAACGAAACACCGACAGTGCCACACGGAGCCAGCGTCACATCCTCCTGGCATGGGCACTGCTCTTACAATAAGGGAACTAAGAGAAAAGAAATAACACTCCAATAACATAACCAACTACATCATGCAACAGAATATCTAAACCATAAGAAAAACGTGCCCTCATTGCTGGCTTCTTTATCATCACTCATTCCCCTCTCTCACTTTAGAAAGCGGTAATCCAGATTCTTTATGTCATTGTATACCATCACCTCCCCAAGGACCATTCCCTGGAGCATGGAATGAGATGTCGCGAAGTGTTATTAGAAGGTGTAGCCTCACGGATAGAATCAACCTTTACTGGTTTCTGAGACCCGTGTTAGCCGGACTCACGATAGACCTCATTTGTTTCACCCTGGGTGATTTTGTGCGAAACCCTCGACACTGCATAGCCGAAGCGAATGTTGCGACAGTTTATGGCAACACCTTCCCTATCTGTTGTGGAAATTTAGAATGTCTGCCTGTCCACTCGTAAAACATTTTGGCCCACGGAGACATGGACGAAGTGGCACTGGGACTCGTGGAAAATTTACATCGATATGGATGAAACGCCCTGGAAGCCATCGACGAGGATCTGGTGTCGGTGCAGGAGGCCGCCACCTTTGCCTCAATACCAACCCTACCAGGTGTCGTTTTGCTCGGAGGGACAGCTTCAATCATCCAGGTCCCGTATTCCACCGTGGGTATCTTGTTCCCATTCCAGTTTCTCCCCGACCATGGAGTGGGTTATAAAACTTGCAAATTATTCTCATGATCCATTTTTTTGGAAACACATGCTGTATAAAATGAGTATACAGTTAGAAATACATTCTCTCTTTATATTTTATTTTTGCGAGGGGTTATCAATCGAAAAAACAATGACAATGGCACGTGTCCTCTGGGAGGAAAATAAATGGTGAAGATAAAACAATCACCCATGCCCACCATCATCCCATCTTCATTTCCTAAAACGGTTACTATCTATGCTGGCTATTCATCTACCAATATTTGTTTCTCGATTTCATTTTCTGCCCACTCTTCTTTTTTTATAAAAACCCCAACAAGGAAGTGGAAGTTGTCCAGTGATGGTGGTTCACCCATGGTGGAATGTGGAACTTTTTCGCTTTTGGTCTGATTCTCATGGCGTTCATATTCTCGTGGTGATCCTATTCGTGGAGGGATTCGCTAAGAGGCCGTGGGACCCGATACAAAAAATTCTTCACACCCCTTTCCCTTATGGAAGGCGGGCCATCGAGAAAAGGGTCTCACAGGGAGTTCCTTTTTGTGAATCCCGATGATTGGTGAAAATGACTCTTTCTGAGGTTATCAATGGAGGAGAGCGTGTTACGTGTTATGCGAGAGGAGTTTAGTGGAAGAGGGAGGGGTGAGTGGAGGGGAGAACAGTTCTTCAAGGAATGAGAGTGGGATAGTTAGACCCTATCGCTTGTTAATCCCTCACGGTTATTATCCCATCCCCCAAATGTATTTCCCGATGATTGCTCCTTAGGGTTAGTTTGAGAGAAATTATTCCCCAATGAGAACAAACTTATCGAAGGTGATCATTGATCACTGAAAATGAGGGAAGATGTGTTGGGAGGAAGGGGACTGGGGGGGGTGTGCCATGTTTCCATGTCATGGGAATTCTATTTTGTTGTGTCATGACTGATCAATGATTCACCGATAGTAAACCACCCTCTCTTCTAAAAGTGCATTTCTCCCCCATTGAATATTGTTCAATAGTTCATTTTTCTTAAAACAGGGAGCAGGGTAAGGAGAGAATTTTCAACCATGCCGGAAAGTATTTCAGGGGACAACATGTCGGATGATAGCATATCAGTGGATGAGGAAGCTTTTGGGATGATGGTGAGAGCAGTATAATAAGTATTCAAAGTGATGACAGTGACGATGACAGTGTATCCCTCTTCTCGATCAATCTTCGGAAGTACGCGGATATCTTGGAAAGGCTGTTTCCACTGTGGAGGATTAACGATTTCAGGAGGAGGAGTGAGGGCAATAAAGATTGGTTGGGATGGCAATCGGTAAGGAGTGTTTAAGAAAATGTGCCGCACAGTAAACGTGCCGATGGAAAATCGTTTTTTTATTATGGAATGATGGTCGATAAGAGATCCTCTATTGTGCAACCACGGCTACCATGAGATGGAATCGTTTACACAAAAGAGGCTTCACTGGTAAAATTTGGAGGGTTGGAATGAGGAGCGTAATAAACGGGAGTTTGTCCATATTAATTCTTTTATGGTTTATTGTTGCGGATGATGTGATGGGGAGTGATGATTTTTTGTGGTTTGTGTTTTACGGTGGTCGTGTGCTGTTTATGGATTTTGAAGAAATGATACTTTCTCTTATTCTATGGTATAAAGATAAGGAAGGGAACTAAGGATGATAGGGGGAACAGTGGTGGTCGTCTTGATGATGGCCATGGCTTTGAAGAAGGTGAGGGTGGTGGCTATCCGGGTGGCACCGTCTTCAATGAGAAAGAACACAAGGCATTGTGTGGGTGTTCCAGGCAGGTTTGGATTTGTGGAATGCATCGAGAACATCGGAGAAGTGCCGAATCAGGAGTTTCGAGACGCCTTGGTCCAAGCCATTCTTGGGAATATTGGTAATAGGCACCTTAGCGGCATTAAGGAAAGCCTACCCAAGTACTACACGCACCATACGCTACGGCACCGGGGGAGCGCTGTGGGGTGCAAAAACACAGACAAGTTGTACTTCCCGGAAGCTCCATCACCCATGACCTCATGTGCCTGTGCACACCGGGATACTACGCGAGCCCTATTATGGCTGGTTCGGGTGGAGTCACTGGGAGAACGGTTTCACGCTTTGCGGGAAGCCAAGGGTGGATATGATAGATAGTGCGTATCATGGCTGGTACGCCTACAAGTCGTACCGGGTGGTCGAGGGCTTACCTAAGCCATGGAAAACGGTGGTGTGGGGTGTTTCAACAGCTGGAAGAGCAAGACAGTACAGGGTAGCCACAATTTGACCGAGAAGATAGACAGGTTGAACGTCACCATGCAGAACTTTACATCCACACAAAAAAAAATAAATGGTCATACTTATTATAAGCTCGGGGATTTGAAGAACATACCGAAGCCGACGGCAGTGATGAGCGGCACATCCACGTGCGGTACGATGATTGCAATGGCAGAAACAAACCCTGGTGGAAAAACTCAAGGACGCACTCGATGGGAAGACGGTGGAACAACTCCTCGTTCAACGTTCAACCCAAACACAACCATCAGACACCATTGAGCACCCCAGTGAGGACGACCTCTCGGACGAAAGCGAAGGCCAAAGCGAAGACCAAAGCGAAGACACCGACACTCTGGAAGACAAACGCACCACTGAGCTCGACAGCAGCAACACCACACAGGTCCAGTCCCAGAACTCGACGCCACACCGTAACACCACGTGGCGCGAACGATATGAACAGAAATATCTCCCCGAATTACTGAAACTCCGGAGCGGCAGTGTCAGACCGTCATCCCAAAAAATTATCATCACCGCCCTCATGGCTGTCCTATTGATCTAAGCCAACTTAAACCAAAGCAACAACCATACCTCCCCACAAGAAGGACTCTCATCTGCCCTAAATTACTCTTCCACGCCATCTCCCTTCCATCCAGTTTGAAAAGCTGAAAAACAATGAGCAAGGAATCCAAGGAAGCCAAAGAAGCCCAAGAAATCCAGGAGGATCATGCGTCGAAGGTAGAGAGGTGGACCATGGAGAGTGCGGTGGAGGCTATCCTGGAGAGGGCCCGGGAGGACTGGGGTGCAATGAATGCGTGGAAGTTTTTCAATATTTACTACGGCAGGCCTTACGGCATGCACCGCCACCCGTCCGTGACCATGAAGCAGTATCTTGAAAGTCCGGAGAAGTTCATCCACGATCCAGCCAAACGGGAGTATATCCAACTCGGCCTGAACCTCAAGCGCGCCCTCATGCAGAAGCACCTCCAACGTGACCTCGACAAACTGTACGAGGCCAAGGTGGTTTTGCTGAAAGACTGGTCGAGCTACAGGGAAGCCGTGGACCTCCAGCCGATAACGCGCACGGTCCTAGCCAACGCCTTTGTCCAAGCGTTCCAAGAAAATCCAACAAAGGGGATCCTCAAGAAGAAAGTCAACCAGTAGATATAAGGAAAGGAATGGTATAAGGTTTGCTTGTGAGCTTTAGTGTTTTTCTAAATAGCCTTAGTAGTATCATCATCATACCTCCTTTTTCTACTATTTTGAGTTTCCCTTCCCAAAACATCCCCCTGACCCATTCCCATTTCTCCCTCAACCAGAAGAAGTCACGATGCCTGGCAAACCCTCCCCTGAAAGGCATGGCCCAACAAGATAATCCTTGGAGCATGGAAAAAGATGTGGTGGAGGTACTGTAAAAAAACCTGGGAGACCCAAAGAAAATCAGCTTGTACCCCTTTCTGCAGCCCGCCTATCCATGGATGCCTCGGTACACTTCTCGGTACAGTATCACTGATTTCGCCGGAACCCGTGGCGATGCGTGGGAGACCCCGAGGACGGAAAAAGTATGGCAAGAGTTTCCTCGCTTGTTATGGCAATTTCGCGTGCTGGCACTGAAGTTGGTCTATTATGCAGGGCTACCGGGGGTTGGGGGCCACGGGAATGGGAGGTGTGGCGGGAGTTTCTCAAGTTGGATGAGACGGATCCGGATATCATGGAGGGGATGGTATGGGCAGTCTGTAAAATGCCCCCGCAAACCCGTGGGTTCCTGGAAGCGCCGTACCCGATTGGATACCCGGGGCCCCTTCCCATCCTCACGTCCAGGAGCCTGGTACCTCCTTATAGAGATATGTTTTCTGTTAATTGTTTATCTCAAAATGTTTTGTGTGGCGGGAATTATTATGGGATGAAACTACTTTTCTGTTTTTCTTTGGGAAAGGTTACAAGGAAAGATGATGAAATTTTTTATGGTGATGATGGTGACCATGTGGGTGAGTGCGAATGTGGAAGGGACTGATCATAATCACGACTCACACAAGGCACTTTGCACCCTGCTTGGAAGTGCTGTGAAGAAGTGGGGAAGCAGTGGTGAAGGTCTCTCGGAGCCCCTTAAAACGGCATTGCATCGAACGATTTTCGGGGTATGATACCGGGTGAAGATATTGAAAATTGAGAAAAAATTTGCCGGAGGTTTACGACACGGTGTTAAAAGGCACTGCTGCCCGCAGCACGGCGTGTTTGTGGCGAGAATCAGGCCATTCAGTCCATACGACATGATTTGCCTGTGTACGGCGGGGGAAAACGGTGGCCAATAAACGGAAGCGAACACGCTTTGTGGCAAAGGCAAAGACGATTTAGGTGGCGGAAGTGAAGATGGAGTGACAAAGACCGTAACAAAGGACAAAATGGATTAAAAGCAACGTGGAACAAAGTAGTCACGCCATGCTTGAAAGGCGAGGGAAGAAAAGATTTAAAACAATCACTTGAACATTCAAAGGAAAACTTGTAAACAAGTCGATGATTTTCTCCCAGGTGTTTACCAACTCGGGGAAGGTTACCCAACTACTGCTCAAGCGTGTGATGAACAAAACAACATGACTATGTGTCATGTACTACAACAGCACAAATCCCACGGACAACACGCCCTGGTGGGTTGACTTGCAAAAGGCCATTGAAGAAGATGAAAACTTCAACAACAACGCGAAAAGGGAAGAAAAACTGAAACAACAGCAACAAGAGGAACAACAAAAATTACCCAACCAGAAGCCTTGAAATCCGAACACCCCAACCAGCCCGACCGCCAATCGGTCTGAGCAAAATAACCAGGAGAACAACCTCCCAGCCCAATTTGAAAAACTCCGAAGTCGCAGCGGCACACCCATAAACCCCGCCACACTCATGGCTCCTTGGTGCGGCCATTTTGATCTAAAAGAACATCCCAAAAATAAATACAATCAACCACATACAACCCATAAAAAAAGCCCCTCCATTCTATCCTACCTTTCCCAACACTTTCCCATCTCTCCTTCCCAGAGAGCAAGACACAGATTGACAATGGAAACCACTCAAGAAGACAACCGGTAACAAATCCGTTGACCATGCAAACCACCGTCCACTCTGTCTTGGATGCCGTGCGTGAGGATTGGCGGACCGTCCATGCCCTGAACTTTTTCAACATCTACTTCGACGACCCCTACGGCATGCAACGCCACCCGTCCGTGACCATGGAACAATTTCTGGAAATCCGGAGTACATATTCCTGACAAAGCCACGCGAGAACATATGATATCCATTTGATGGATCACGTCAGCACCATGACGAGGCAACTCGCAAGGGACATCGTACAACTGAACATGGCGAATATTGTCACTCTGGAGGATTGGCAACAGCATGGGCTCCCTTGTGGATATCGGACCCCTCGCCCTCGCCATATTAATCGAGGCGCTTGAAGAAGCCCTTCGTCACCGACCGCCGAAGAAGGTTCACCCGAAGAAGCCCACTCCTCCAAGAGGTAAGGGAAGGAAAGGGCGGGCTAAGAAGGAAGGCCAAACGACCACGAAGGAGGTGAGAAGTGGGAAGGGATGTCCATAAGATGGAACCTTTGTGAATTTTATTGGACGTGTCACTCGACGCTCATGAATATGAGAGGAATCTTCAACCTTCTTGCACCACCACACCTTCTCCCCCTCCACATGGTGACGCTTCTTCAAAGCTCCGAGATGCACCGGACCCATTCCCATGCCTCCTCCAGAAGAGCCTGTTTGCTTCTTTGTGGGTGATTATCATGGGAGGGAGTGAACGGTTCTCAGTTTCTTGGGGAAGAATTATCAAGGGAAAAAACAATGATAATGTCGCCTGTCCTTTTAGAGGATAATAAGTGGGTGAGATAAAACAATCACCCGCCCCCACCACCATCCCCTCTTCATTTCCCAAAACGGTTAGCATCCATGCTGGCTACTCATCTACCAATCTTTGTTTCTCGATTTCATTTTCTTCTCACTTTTTTTTCTTCTTCCTAAAAACCCCAACAAGGTAGTGCACATTATGCCCCGCTGGTGGTTCACCCATGGTGGAATGTGGAACGTTTTCGCTTTGCCCTCATAGTTGTCGCTTTTGTATTTCTCGTGGTGATCCTATTTCGGGGAGGGCTGCACTAGGACAGCGGGGGACGTGATACAAAAAATTCTTTACACCCATTTTCCCTAGGAAGGCGGGCATCGAGAGAAGGGTATCACAGGGAAGATACTTTTTTTGAATCCCGATGATTGGTGAAAATGACTCTTATTGGGATTATCTCTGGAGGAGAGCGTGGTTACGTGTTATGGTAGAGGAGTTTATTGGAGCAGGAGAGTGGGTGAGGGGAGGGAGAACAGTTCTTCAAGGAATGAGAGTGGGATAGTTAGACACTATCGCTCATAATTCCTTCCCCCCAAATGCATTTCCCGATGATTGCTCCTTAGGGTTAGTTTGAGAGAAATTGTTTTCCTATGAGAATGAACTTATCGAGGGTGATCATTGGTCACTGAAAAATGAGGGAAAGTGTGTTGGGGGAGAAGGGGAGTGGGAGGGTGGTCCATATATGTATGTTATGGAATACTGTTCTGTGGTGGGGGATGACTGGTCAGTGATCCTCTATTATTGTACCACTCCCTCTTATAGGAGTGTAATTTTCTCCCCCATTGAATATTCCTCCAGAGTTCACGTTTCGTAAAAAAAAGGGAATAGTGGTAAGCAGAGAATATTCACCATGTCCAACAACCTGCAGAAGGACAACATTTCGGATGACAGCTGGTCAGCCGAGGAGGAGAGCTTTTGGGGGATGGTGAGAGCAGCATCATAAGTATGATAAGTGGCGACAATGGTGATGACAGTGACGAGGACAGTGTATCCCTCTTCTCGATCAATCTTCAGAGGTACGCGGATATCTTGGAAAGGCTGTTCCCCCTGTCGAGGATTAAGTATTTCAGGGAGGAGGAGTGATCGGCTGGAAATATTTGTTGGGAGTGGCATTGGAAATGGAAAATATTGAAGAGATTATGCCATAAGAGTTGTCGATGGAATATGGTTTTCATTATTGTGTGATGTGTCATCCTGGATTCTCTGTCGGTGAGCTGCTCTCGGTCTAAAATGGAATGTCGTCCCCACGGATATGCTTTTTGTGAATTATTCGTAAGTTAACAATGATAATGGAAATGAACGTGATTTTTTCGATATTATGGTGAGGGATTTGGTTTGAGGGAAAAAGTTGTTTGGGATAATTTGGATTGGAGTTGTGATTGGTTATATGTGAGTTGTGTTTACGTATGGTGGTTTGGTTTAGCGTGATGGGTAAGATATGGTTCTTATTCTTCGTGGTTTGTCTTTTTATTTCAAAACTTGTGGGTAAGAGGACATTTATGACGGGGATGAAGGTGATGAACGTTTTGATTTGGTGGTTGTGGGCGTGGTAAGTGCCAGTGACGTTTCAACAAATCATAATGGAGAAGCGCACAGAGCACTTTGCGATGTGATGCAGGCGGCAGTGGCGAAGTGGAAAGAGATAAAACATTTTGAGAGCCCGCTTAAAAAGGCTTTAGAGAGACCATCTTTGGGAAAACAGGTGCTACTCAGAATCCTAGTGAGATGTCGTTGCCTGTTGATTACAATGCATCAGCAAATAAAGACAACCCAAATACTCGCAAAAACTGGTGCGGAGCGTGCAATAGTAGCGATCAGAAACACTATCCTGGAGAATCCGCCACTCACGATATGTTTGCCTCTGTACACCTGGTCAAAATGGGCACCCAATTAGTGGTATAGGCGATCAAAAGCTCTGTGAACAACCTAAAAATACTTGGTATCCACTGAAGGAGTATTGAAGGGTTGTACACTGAGCTATTTGGTGGTGGAAAGGATACGGAGAGAGACAATTTGATTAAGACGTGGAAAGAAGTCGTTATAAAGTGCTTGCAAGGTGCTGGTAACAAAAATTTGAAAACTTCGTTGGAATACGTAAAAACAAAATTAAACAGGAGGCCGAATTTCAATACCTAGGGGAGCAACAGCAAGATTACAACTGCGGTGGCGCAGCTGGAGAGGGACTTTGTGTGAGGTATCCCACGCAATGTACACAGAAACCCTGGTGGAAAGAATTGGGTGAAGCAATCCAAGAGCATGAGAAATGGGAAACAGAACAAAAAAAACTGCAGAAAGCGAGAACGATTTGCATCAAAAAGCGATTAAAGAAACCAAAAAAGCTCCGCAAAAAGGCACGAAATCTCGGCAACCGACACCAAGCAGTGTCTCTCAGTCACAGAAAACCGAAGAGACTGATGATCCACCAAGAGCAGAACAAGTGATTTCCAACATCAACGCGACAATTGACGAAGACAGTTCCACAATAATTATCCCTTCGGGTTACTTTTAGTTTTCTTATATAACTAGAAAAAATAAATATAGTAACATTTTTCATGCTCTACAAACATGACGCAAAGACACGCTGAGCATTTGAGTGTACCATTTCTCCCCATCATGAAATTCCTCCCACATTCATTCTTTTAAAATAGTGAAGAGAGTTAAGGAAAGAATATTCAACCATGCAGGAAAGCTGTGCTGGTGAAACTGTTCCGATGATAGCAGTAAAACTGGGGAGAGTCAGTGAGGGGAGAGGGTTAGTTATACCCACGCCCTCTTTCATCCAGGTCCCCTATCCCACCATGGGGTACCTCGTTCCTATTCCACTTTCTCCCGAGCATGGCCTGGGTTATAAAACATGCAAATTTCATTTCATGATCAATTTTTTTGTAAAATGATGGATAGTTAGAAACACACTCTCTCTTTATATTTTATTTTCGGGAAGGGTTATCAAGGGATAAACAATGATAATGACGCGTGTCCTATTAAAGGGAAAATAAGTGGGTGAGATAAAAGGATCACCCGTGCACACCAACAACCCTTTTCATTTCCTAAAAGAGTTAGCATCCATGCTGGCTATTCATGTACCAATCTTCCTCTCCATATTTTTTTTTCTGCAAACTTTTCTTTTCATAGAAACCCCGATGATTTTGAAAATGACTCTTGTTGAAATTATCAATGGAAGAGAGCGTGGTCACATGTTATCCGAGAGGAGTTGATTTGAGGAGGAGTGTGGTACAGTGAGGGAGGGGAGGGGATAGTTAGACCATCACGCTTTCCAGCTGATGTATATTTCACCAGATGCTTCAACCCTAACCCTAACCACCCTTTCGCTTGTTAGACCATCACGCTTTTCAGCTAGTGTATATTTCACCAGATGCTTCAACCCTAACCCTAACCCCCACCCCACTGGACAGGAGGACCCTTTCGCTTGTTGGACCCTTACGCTTGTTGGTCCCTTACGCTCATAATGCCGTATCCCACTGTAGGCTATCTCGTTCAGATTCCACTTTTCCCCGAGAATGGCCTGGCTAATTAAACTTGTCAATTCTATTTGATGAGCAATTTTTTTTTCGGAAACACATGCTGGTGTAAAATTAGTATACAGTTAGAAATACATTTCTCTTTATATTTTATTTTCGTGCAGGTTAATCAAGGGAAATTGTTTGTCGATGGTAGTTCATTTATGGAGGAGAGTAGGTTGGGGAGACGAAACGATCACCCGTGCCGACCACCATCTTCATTTCATAAAACGGTTAGCATCCATGCTGGCTATTCATCTACCAATCGTACTCTCTCGATTTCATTTCCGCCCACTTTTCTTTTTTTTTCTAAGAAACCCAACAAGGAATTGGAAGTTATGCCCCGCTGGTGGTTCACTCATGGTGGTCTGTGGAACTTTTTCGCTTTGCCCTCATAGTTGTCGCTTTTGCATTTCTCGTGGTGATATTATTTCGGGAGGGCACTAGCACCGTGGACACGATACAAAAAATTCTTTACCCTTTCCCTAGGAATGCTGGCCATCGAGAAAAATGTTTCCGAGGGAAGTTGTTTTTTTGTGAATCCCGATGATTGGTGAAAATGACTCTTTCTGAGGTTATTTATGGAGGGGAGGGTGGTTTCGTGTTATGCGAGAGGAGTTTAGTGGAGGGGGGGGTGGTTCACTTGTCACCGATGAGTTAGGGGAAGATGTGTTGTGGGGGAAGGGGAGTGGGAGAGGTGGATTTTGGTTGCGTAGTGGTGTTGTGTCTGTTTGATGGTGTGTTGTTTCTCCCTTGCTTGGAATTATCCCTTTTTTTGAAGATTGTTTTGTTCAGTATTGATAGTGAAGGGGAGAAAAGGATGATGATGATGAAAGTTTGGTTGGTGGTGATTTGGCCTGGGGGTTGAATGGCAATGGTGATGCGATGGATCATAATCATGAGGCACACAAGGCGCTCTGCGATTTGCTGAAGGCAGCCGTGGGAAAGTGGGGAGACAGAGGACATGGTCTCTCGGAGCCATTGAAGAAGGCTTTGGGGCGGACGATTTTTGGGAATGGGGAAGGTAAGGGAAACGTGGAGAGTTTAAGAGGGAAGCTGCCAGTTGAATATGAAAAGGTGGTGGGAGAGTCTGATTCCCGAAACTTCGCTTGCGGGCAACCACGTAATGACGTGGGTGAGGTGGTTGAAGGTGCTGGTAAAGACGGTCAGCCAAGCTGGTCCGGACACTCCGGCCCTCACGACATTGTTTGTCTTTGTACATTGGGAACAACAGCTGGCCATTAAATGACACACAAAAAGCTACCACTCTGTGCGGAGAGACTAATGTAACTTTGGGAGGCGGCGAAGGCAGTAAAGGCTGGAATGCCCGTGAGACTGGATTAGAACAAATCAAGGCAACGTGGGAAGTAGTCGTGAAACCATGCCTACAAGGTGACACACGTAGAGATTTGAAGAAGCCTGAAAAAATTCAAAGAGCAACTTGTGCACACGCCCGTAAATGGACACAACAATAGGTACCTCTTAGGGAAAAGCGGGGCTGACCATAGCTATTATGCCTGCAGTGGAACACCTAAAAGAGGTGTCTGCGTCATGTACTATCCTAAGATGACGCCCAACACCTGGTGGGTGGACCTAGAAAAGTCCATAATAGATGACGCGCAGCTTCAAAAACAACGCGAACAGGAAGAGAAACAGAGACAGAAAGAGGAAGCGGTAAAGCAAGACTCCCCCTCCACCACACCATCAAGAATGCGCCGATCAGCTCCTGACAACACCAACGATAACGAAGTGGACACAAACCTCACCGCCCAATTTGAAAAAACTCCGAAGTCGCAGCGGCACACCCATAACCCCGCCACACTCATGGTTCCTCAGTGCTGCCTTCATGATCTAAAACTACTCACTGAAAACTCCCATTGTGCATCTCAAATGAGAAAGATGCTCCACTACATTATCACTGTCCTCTTCCTCCACCTTTTGTTTAAGGAAGGCAGATAAGGAACTAAAGGGGAGGAGTGTCCATGAGTGAGGGGAGGGGATAGTTAGATCCTTACGCTTGTTGGACCCTCTCGATCATCCGGCCCCTCTCGCTAACAATTTGGAATGGCTATTTTCATTCACATTGTTCTTGCTTTGGTGGTGACGTGCTTTCGGTGAGGGGTTCACTTACATGCAGCTGGACCAGAATCGACACATTCTTCACCAGGGTCACCCTTAGGGAAAAGGTAGAAAAAAATTGTTTTCTATATTTTATTGGGTGTACGGTTTTTCCTAACCCTTATATGATTTTGTCGCAAGGGTTAACTGAGAGGGCACTCGTAATGATTTTTGGAGAGGTGCTGATTTTCTTTTTATAATGCTCTATCTTTGATAATTGTAAGGGATTTGTAGGTACTGTAGGAAATTGTACACGTGGGGGATTCCTTTGGAGGGGAGATGGAATGGGAAATGTGGCGGCGGGTGCTTTTGGTTTTGTTTGTAGTGTGGAAGGGAACCTTTTCGGCAGAGGGGGCGAATCAAGAGATATTTGGCAAAATCTGCGATATTACAAGGGATGTGAAGGCGCTTCTGAAGGAAAGTGGCGGAGATAGGGACCCTCTCGGAGTGGCTCTTTATGGGGAATATGGACGAGATCCGTTTGGAACTGGCGGTACTTTCACGGGTGGATCTTTGTGTGGGTTAGGGTATGAAATGCGGAGTCAGTTATGCTCCCATATCCAAGGGGTAGCCGAAGTTTAGGTGGATCAAGTGAGCATGGTTGCCTCGCCCACAGCCTCTTCGGGACTTTTATGTGCCTATGTGTCCCTTGGAATGGGAATGAGCGAAACTTGTGCGGCTTGGGGGATTTGACGGGTGGAGCGGGTTGGACTACGTTGGATCCCAATTCAAAAGACCTGCTAAAGAAAGTATGGGGAGAAATCAAGAAGAAGTGCACGAAGATACTACTATAGAAAACACTCCAGAACTCTTGGAAAAATTACAAAGAGCTTTGGAAGGGATAAGAATAAAACACAAAATAATAAACTCAGAAACGGTCAAGGTGGCTATTATTTAGGAAGCGGCACTACAAGTAAAACCTGTAGTAATACAAGTCCTCAGAACGGTTGTGTGACCTATCCGGAAAAATCTCATAATGGTAATAGTGGCGAGCCGAATATCCATGGGCCGAGAAAATCCTAACTGCTATCACGACTCTCAATAAGACTCAGCAACAAACAAAACCCAAGACTCTGATCAAACAGCTCACAACCAGGACACTGACGACTCTTCGGAAACCGACACAAGCCACGAGGAGCAAGAAGACGAGGAGGATCCCGTCCAAAACCACAATCCCAAAGCCCTTCAAACGCCACGCCCAAGGAGAAAACGACGAAGCACCACCAGCAAACAATCAACCGAAAACACGCGAACCTGTCAAGGCCAACCCCTTGAAAACGACGGCACGTTCCTACCCCCAGCCTTTCTGGCTTCTCAGCGCTGTCCTGCTTTTCTAAGAAAACCCTCTCCACAAAACAGCAATCCTTCCCATAAATAAGACTATCCTCCACATTATCTTCCTTTTCCACACCTTACCCTATCTTTTTCCAGAAAACCCAATAAAAATTAACCATGGAACCCGCTCAAGGAAACAACCCGATAACAAATCCGTTGACCATGCAAACCACCGTCCACTCTGTCTTGGATGCCGTGCGTGAGGATTGGCGGACCGTCCATGCCCTGAACTTTTTCAACATCTACTTCGACGACCCCTACGGCATGCAACGCCACCCGTCCGTGACCATGGAACAGTTTCTGGAAAATCCGGAGTACTATATCCCTAACAAAGCCACGCGAGAGCATATTGATACCCATTTGATGGATCACGTCAGCACCATGACGAGGCAACTCGCAAGGGACATCGTACAACTGAACATGGCGAACATTGTGACTCTGGAGGATTGGCAACAGCATGGCTCCCTTGTGGATATCGGACCCCTCGCCCTCGCCATATTAATCGAGGCGCTTGAAGAAGCCCTTCGTCACCGACCGGCCAAGAAGGTTCACCCGAAGAAGCCCACTCCTCCAAGAGGTAAGGGAAGGAAAGGGCGGGCTAAGAAGGAAGGCCAAACGACCACGAAGGAGGTGAGAAGTGGGAAGGGATGTCCATAGGATGGAACCTTTGTGAATTTTATTGGACGTGTCACTCGACGCTCATGAATATGAGAGGACACTTCAACCTTCTTGCACCACCAACCTTCTCCCCTCCACATGGTGACGCTTCTTCAAAGCCCCGAGATGCACCGGACTCATTCCCATGCCTCATCCACAAGAGCCTGTTTGCTTCTTTGTGGGTGATTATCATGGGAGGGAGTGAACGGTTCTCAGTTTTTTGGGGACGAGTTATAAAGGAGATCAAAACAATGATAATGGCGCGTGTCCTCTGGGAGGGGAATAACTGGGTGAGTTAAAACGATCACCCGTGCCCACCACCATCCCATCTTCATTTCATAAAGCAGTTAGCATCCATACTGACTATACGTCTACCAATCTTTGTTTCTCGATTTCATTTTCTGCTCACTTCTTTTTTTTTCTTTTTCCTAGAAACCCCAACAAGGAAGTGGAAGTGATGCCCCGCTGGTGGTTCACCCATGGTGGAATCTGGAACTTTTTCGCTTTTGGTCTGATTCTCATGGCGTTTCTATTTCTCGTGGTGATCTTATTTCGGGAGGGCTGCACTAAAACACCGTGGGACACGATGGAAAAAATTCTTCACACCCTTTCCCTAGGAAGGCGAGCATCCAGAGATGGGTCTCCGATGGGAGTTGTTTTTGAATCCCGATGA
>NHOR01000368.1:0-42800 GCA_002287245.1 Trypanosoma congolense | reverse complement strand
AATTTCCCATTGCGTGTGGCTTTTCCTGGTGGATGCGGTGAGTGAGGGAGTCTCGCTTTCCGAAGGAGCGGAGGCCCCCACCCGAGCTATGGTGCTGCTCAAAGTTACCAAAACGGGATATCACCACACAAAGACAAGCAAAGTGAAGAGGTTCCTTAATCGGATGGCAGAGACGTTCACAAATTGGGATGAAATGGAGAGCCGCCTCAGATGCGAAATAATTTATCTCCTGCACGCTGACAGCGCGACCATCAAGACGAGGCAGCGCTGTGATAGCGGTGGCATGGCTTGTGATGAAGTAATGGAGGATTTTTGTGACGGGATTGGTCAGCTTTTTGTGAAACTGTTTGATTGAATTATCCAGTTGCTTGAGAGAGAAGCTCACATGGCCTATGTAACACAGGATGATGGGGATAATGATTGAACAAATGTACCGGCTCCCGCTGTGATTTCCTTATGTTCACCTTGCTTTCCCCCACGTGCCTGCATGTGCTTTTAATTTGTTGTATTTAGTTACTTCTTCCGATTTTAGTGTGGTGCCTGTGAGAGAGCGATGAGCACAATCAGTGGAATGGAAGGCGTCTCACATGACCACACACTGCCACAGAAGCACTTATTGCTGCATGGCGTGTGGTGAGCAGACTGTTCAAAAGTGCATTTTGTTCGGCAAACGTCTTCATGGCTGTAACATCAATTTCTTTGCTGATGGCCGTGGTCGCTCATTTCGCCTTTCATTCGCCAGGAGCCGACTACAGCGCTTGTGTGTTCTATTGTCTCATCTTCCCATTCAATCATCGGATATTTCACCGATGGCGATTGAGTTGTGAGCCACACGAATTATAGTTGTGGGAGCCTTCTTTGGTACCAAATTTTAACGTTAACAGGGACCATAGGGACAAACCATGTGTTGGGAGTTGAGAAGTTGAAAGCGTTTTTCTGTGCTCTGTTTGTTTATGCAAAGTTTTATGTTATTAAATGGTTGTGGAAAATATCAAATGAAGCATTTAGGGAAAGGTGCCCGGTTAGTAAAATATTTAGGGATGAGCTGTGAGAGTAGTTCTCTCATGATGTTTTGAAAGTCTTCCCTCATAACAATAGGAAGCGTGGGAAGATAATCCAAATATTATTCATGCCCGCATACATTTCCCATTTGTTGCATCGTGACAAAGTTAAATAAAAACACGATTTCTTATTTTGTTTCTTCTTTCGTAGAACAGGTGTACTGCAGAAATCTTTAACGAGTATGAAGGAAAGGAGCTACTTTACGGTTGCTTCATAAAGTGGAAATGCACTTAGTGCCATATCATTAGTGTACCATTTTGTCTTTATGATATGTTTTCATAATTAAGTTGGCATAGTTGAATGTCGAAAGACGTAACTGAATAATTGGCATATTTGTAACGCTTCTGTTGCACGTGGAGTGTGAGTGCTTCAAAGGAAGAATGGTATAAAAGCTTTTAGCGTCATGTGGAGTGCTTTGTTTTAATTTGCTTTTAACTTTATTGCTTTTTATTTTTTGAAAGCTTGGGGTATAGCATAAGGCTCTCTCGGGTTACTGGATGGTTCTGTTAGTTGCAGGACTGTGGGGGGTCAATGAAAATAAATGGAAACTGTCTTCTCTCTACGGGTATCGTCCTCTGGAGCCTTATTTCGCATGTATTTTTTCTCTCCATTTTTTCCCTGCTCTCAGGCTCCTGTGCAGCGTTCGTTTCGTTTAGGGTGGAGGGCACTTTTGTCAGCGGATCTGAAAACCGTGCGCAGTGGCTTCGCATACCTCCTTTGCAACAAAGACGTACGTGTGCGTGACGTGCTTCATTCTTGACGTGTGCGCGTATTGGGCAGTCGAGACGCGTTTTTTGGCTCCTATATTCATGGCGAGCCACTACAAATACATCACAGGCAATGAACATGCTGAGCCAAGCTCTGTTCTGTTCTGGTTAAACATTTTCACATTTTACAATTTGATATTGTTTGTGGCAAGAGCACTTGCTGAGAGGCCTGAGCTGCAACGGCTTGTTCGTGGTTGGGGACTTCGGTTACGCTTCACACTATCCGTCGTGCTCATATTGGAAGAGCTCGCTCTGATTTTCTTCTTACCTGTGTTGAGCATGTCACTGCCCTACGCCATCGTGTCCTTGTGTTTCACAACCATATCGGGTACCATAGGGAAACAATTCATGGGCCGAGCAACACACACATTGTGGGATTCTTGCTAACGGAGAAAGCGGTGGTGGTTATACGCTTCACAGCCTTTCTTGTGGCGATAGTGCACGCTATGCTGTGCATAATCGTGGTCGTACCAGGGACGACAGGCGAGTCTCGAGAGAACACACTATCTCTCCACACTGTTGTGTACGCTGTGGTGCTGGTAATAGAGCTTGTAATGGCGTTGTCATTGTCTCTCATTCGCTGTACGAGGGAGGGCTTCCGGAGTGCTCAACGTGCTGCGCAGAAAGGCAGGGTGGAGGGAATAAGCCACTTGATAGAGCGAGTGAGTAAAACCCGAAAAACCTTGGAGTCTATCAGAGTGCGGCTGCAGGCACAAAGCAACCCCAATCGCAAGAAAGAAATGAAAAAGAAGCACCAGCACGCCGGAGAGCAGACCGTGGCAACCCAAGAAGATATCAGGAGGAGGCTAAAAGACGAGGCGTCCATTTCTGCCTTAAGTCGGCTCGCTGAACTTGAGGCGAATGGGCGAGGCCACTGCCGCCTGAGGCTTCGTCTGATGGTGGAAACCGGGACGTGGCTCAGTCGCCCAGGCGCCTGATGTGGTTTGGCCTCTCCGGTATTCCTTTTTTCACAGTCCTAGAATACATCTAGGAAGACTGATGTCTATTCAAAATGTTTTTTTGATAAGTGGCGCTTGATCCATTTCTCAAGAAAATATTATTAAACAGACATCATTGTTTTTATCACACATTTTCACAATTCACATGAACTCTTCACATTTCTTTCAAGTAAAATAACTTTGATTTTTTTATTTTTTTTTTGTTATGTGGATAAAAGGACTATTTCATTCAGATGATAGAACAAAGAGCAATTGGAAAACACGCCTCCAAAAGTGTGACGGGTGTTGATAAAAAGCACGGAGGTGTGTGTGGCGTGTTTGGTGTGGGGGTTGAAGTTATTTGTTTGGAAATACAGATGTTTGTGGAAGGAAGTGCGAAGCTGCTCATTGCTTTGGGGTGCCACTTATTTTGTTTCACATTATTTTGTTCATTCCCCATAGCCGTCCAAATGAAAGCGCTTGAGAGGAGGCTTTCTATTTTCCCTGTTTTCTCCTTAGTGTATTGTTTAGGTTTAAAAGTGTCATTGAAAAACAGGGATTTTAAAAAAGTGTAAGGCGTTTTTGAAGAGGCTTGGAAAATGAGCGTCAGCGGTGGTTCGACGGAGGAAGTGCAGAGGCTGGGGGAGCTTGCGAGAGTTTGGGTGGACCGTGTCCTTTATTTGGAGTGTGTGGATTTGAGCCGAGAGTGGTCTGTCATAATGGGCGTTGTCCGTAAGACGGGCGACTATAGGAACAACTTGGACGGTCTGAGAGATGACGCGGGGCAACAAACGGACGTGGTGACCGAGTCGGCAGCCGATGCATTGGGGCGGATTTGAAAAAATGGAGGGACTACGTGAAAGATGCGGTGAAGGCTGCACGGGAAAAGGATAAGGACTGGCAGGAGAGGTATAATGCGAAGTTGAATGATCGTGGCGCCCGCGTGGATGAAGTTCAAGACTTGCTCGATGAGAGACGTGGTTGGGAGGCGGATTGGGCCTTTTGGCTTGATGAGAAGGAAAAATTCCAAGGCAGCTTTGAAAGGGCCTTGGAGACGTGGCCTGTGTCTCAGTGGCGACGACTCCGAGAAGAAGCCGTCAATAGAGACAAACACGTCTGTCCTACGTGTCACGTGGAGTTTCGGACCATGCGTGGACTACAAAGGCACAGGTGCCTGAACTGCAGGGACGAATCAGGACCTCCAAGTCAAGTTGACGACGGAGCAAACCCAGGAGACACTGAAGAGACAGGGAATCAAGCCAGACCCGTGACGGACGCAATGCAAGGGGATCACAGCGCCCCAACTAGAGCGAACCAGCCGAGTGCCCAGCTCCCAGCAACCCCAGGTGCCATTGAGCCCAGTGAGGAAGCAGAAAACCAGGAAGGAGTTGAGCTGGTCGAATCGCACACGACCGCAGGCGGGTCTGCTGGCGTGGAGTCAGCGGAAGCGTCGAGCCGGGATGGGAGCGCCGTTGAAACCAGTGAGGAATCCTGGAGCGAAGAAGAAGACGAATCGGATGAATCGCACACAACCGAAGACGCCTCAACTGTAGCGGAGTCGCTGATCGCGTCACACCCAGCAGCAGCTGACAGCGTTGCATCAAGTTTGGTGACAGAAGCGCAGGTAGGATCGCAAAGACAGGAAGCCATTAATATCAGCGTATTTTTAAAGTGTCCAGGATGTAACGAAGCCTACTGTGACAAAGCTGAGTTGGACAGGCATATGCAAGACATGCACAGCGGCAGCCAAGTATCGGTAGCAGATGTTGGATGGAGAACAAAACCTCTGAGCTGCCCCGATAATAACTGCACAATGATGTATAAGATCGAGAGTTGGCTCACAAAGCATTTACTCCGGCACCACAGGCAAGACCTTGGGTTGACAGGTAACGTTGTCAACCTCTCCTTCAAATGCCCGTTCTGCGCAGACGGCTATGACAACCTTGAGGACTTGCGGAGCCACGTCTGGCAAGCCCACGGGAATAACGGACCACCCGGGCGAGCTCGTCCCAGACGTCGATGAGGACCGTGTGAGTTTCGAGTGCCCCCATGGCTGTGGTAAAACGTATAAGACATGCAGCTTTTTGAAACGGCACCTCCAAGACAAGCACGGGAAGAGTCCACAGTCGGACGAAGCCGCCGGTAGCAACCCGATTTATTGTCCCCACTGCGACAGAAAATACGCATCGGTGGGATGGCTGAACCGGCATGTCCGAAAGGAACACGAAGGCGAGACGGATCCAGACACCGATGAGGACAGTGTGAGTTTCGAGTGACTCCTTGGCAAGGAAGCGTAGGAGAACGTCATGTGACTGTTTGAGAAGGCACATGCTGGAGAAGCACCAGTAGATGCAATAACCAGACAAATATACTTCAGATGACCGGACTGCTGATCACAGTGAGAGAAACACGCTGCTGAGTGTGAAGAGGTACGAGAGTGCCCACGGTGCAAGCGTGTGCCTAAGAGCAAGACATGGCTCACTCGACACCAATGCGTGCCACAGCCGAATGCGGGTAATGGTGGCACCGCCAACCAGAGACAAGTGTCCCACTCCCATGTGGCAGTGGGGTGCCCCATTGCGAGTGGCTGATCCGCTCCAATGCGAGGGAAGCACACGGGCCACGGTGTGTCTCTGAGGCCGACACCGCGCGTGCAGCCTCCCAGGGGAAGGCAAAGGGCTGGAACTGGGAGGACGTGCAGGGGTGGATGTGGATGGGAAGAGGGAGCGAAACTGTTCAGGGCCGTTTGGAAAAGGGCAAGCGGATGAGCATATGAAATAAACATATTCTTGGAAGGTGAAGGAAGAAGAGCAGTCAAAGTTTTTGGATGAACTTGGCGTTTGAAAGAAGGTTTGGGCAGAGGGTTTGCAGCGGCCGTCAGATGCTGAAAGATTATTTTAGAGAGTTAAGCGGGCAGACATGAGTTGCACTGATTAAAGATGAAATTTCAAAAATGTTCGTGAAAAGTTAACAACAAATATATTACTTACCGTGGTTATTTCTATTGTTGTGGTTTAGCGATTTCAAGGAAGATACAGCAGTGGTACGACTATTGAGGATGCGTGCCTTAGCCTATGTGGGCATGGTTTCACTAATGGCGCTCATTCCAGGAAGCATGTCCAGGGCTGATGTTTCTGCCTCTAAGCCCAGTGAGGAGGCCACGGTGTTCTTGTGTGGCATTAAAAATTTACTGGAGGATGTGAGGGACGGCAGCTCGAAACACTTTGCGGAAAGGACTGAAAGAGCATACGGAGATGTGACGACTTACAGGGGCAAGTGGATAAAGAAGTGTATGCGATCGAGCGTCTTTTGGAAGAAGCAGAGGCAAAGAGGAAATTTAAAGAAGAGGATGTGAGGACGTTGAAAAAAGCAGCTGAGGAGATCAAGAGAAACAATGATAGGGAGTACGAGAGAGCCACGAAACTTATGCACAATTTTCGTGAGCAAAGGGAAAAGGCAATGGAAGCGACCAGAAGGGCTCTTGAAAAGCTACAAGAGAAAGCGATGGGGAAATCCTCTCAAGGTGCCAGCGTGACCCTTGTGGATGTGTGCAAGGGCAGGAAGCATCCCATTGCCACGGGGGCAGCACTCAAAGCGGCTCTGGAGAGATTGAGGGATGTGAAAGAGAAAGGCATCACAAACTGCACCGTTAAATCAGAATGGGAGGGTCATGTCGATGAAGCTGTCACCCGCATGATCCAACTGTTTGAGAGTTTGGCGGATGTGGAGAAGGCAGCGTCCAACGGCCTATCGCACCTGGCATTGGTTTCGACATTTCGTAGGGGTGCCACGAACCTCGACAGCCTGGAGAAAATTGTACAAGACGCAAAGCGTGTCGTGCAGCCAGGCGCGCTGGTGTTACTATTGGATCGTGCTAATTTGAGTTTAAGCAGAGAAAACACGGAAGGGAACAGTTATGTGCCTTGGCATGAGTGGTTGATCAATGACACCCGAACCATAGTTGAGGCGACCGTAGCCATAGTTTGCATTTTCATTTGTCTTAAACGTAACGGAGTGACAAAGCTGGCGGTTGAGCAGGAGGAGGGACAGGAGGAGCGGTCATGTGAAATAAATGAATGGAAGCGATGGATATTTTACTGGAGGAAGCGGCTATATGACACGGTGGACCATTTGGAATATTGGAAGGCGAAGGCACACTATTTGGAAAAGATGATCGATGAATGGAAGACACGGGCCGATGAAAACACTGAGCCCTCAGAGGAGTTGAAGAAAGATCTTGCAGGCGAACGTAAGAAACGAGCCGATGAGTTGAAGAAGCGGTTGGATGAGTTTAAGGAGCGAGCCGAGGACTTGAAGAAACAGTCAGAAGAAACAAGTGAGATGCTGCACCTCGAACAAGATATGGAAAAAGACGTGCAGTTTTGGAGGTATTGGAAAGGTGGTAAGAGAAATCTTGCCATTGAGATGCAGAAACAGACAGAAGAAAAGAATGACTTGAGGAAGTGGGCAGAAAAACAGGATACGTGGGCAGATGGTCAGGAGAAGGATGTGGAGAAGTGGACCGATGAGTTAATGAAGGATTCAGAGGAGGATGATGCTGAGCACGAAAATACGCATCTAGTGTATGATACGGTCAGCGTGAGGTTAGAGTGCCCCCACTGTCCGAAAACGTATGCATCGGTTGGTTGCCTGAAAAGGCACATGTTGGGGAAACACCCGAGTGTGGCGGAACCTGACGCGAACATTGCTGTTGATAATGTGAGGTTAGAGTGTCCCCACTGTCCGAAAACATATGCATCTGTTGGATGCCTGAAAAGGCACATGCTGGAGAAGCACCAGTAGAAGCAATAGCCATACAAATATACTTCAGATGACCGGACTGCAGATCACAGTGAGAGAAACACGCTGCTGAGTGTGAAGAGGTACGAGAGTGCCCACGGCGCAAGCGTGTGCCTAAGAGCAAGACATGGCTCACTCGACACCAATGCGTGCCACAGCCGAATGCGGGTAATGGTGGCACCGCCAACCAGAGACAAGTGTCCCACTCACATGTGGCAGTGGGGTGCCCCATTGCGAGTGGCTGATCCGCTCCAATGCGAGGGAAGCACCCGGGCCACGGTGTGTCTCTGAGGCCGACACCGCGCGTGCAACCTCCCAGGGGAAGGCAAAGGGCTGGAACTGGGAGGACGTGCAGGGGTGGATGTGGATGGGAAGAGGGAGCGAAACTGTTCAGGGCCGTTTGGAAAAGGGCAAACGGATATGTACTGATGGAAGCCAAAATAAACATGGCGTTGCCGAAATATTGTAAAATTTAGGAAATGCCATGTGAAAGGCATTAGGAGAGAAAACGGAAGAGACAGGAATGGCACCAGCTATTTTTCTTTAGAAGAAAGTGAGAGGATCGCCTGTGCAGCGTGGAAGCTTCAGAGGACATTTGCGTGGCGTATCCGTGAAAGAGCAATGGGGCGGATATTCCCCTGGTAGAGAAAACTGAAACTGCGCTGAGAGCACAGGGGGCGCGGGGTAAGCGAGGAAATGTTGATGCAGATAGTGCGTGTGTTCCATCATTACGGCGGGACATGCAAGGGAGCGCACTCGAAAGGAACAAAAGAAAACGGAAAAGATAACCCTCAGCCGACATTCCGCATGTCCACACCGATGTGAATGGAGGCACTCGCCCATGACCGCTCCCAGAAATGGACCCCGCTGGCTGCGTGGCTCAGCCCAAAAGAGTGCAGTTTTTTTCCCGACATCCCTTCTTGTGCTAAGGTGCTCCCCATTGGCATCTTATAAGTCTGCTACCCACTTACATCTTGTCAACACAAGCACGCACCCCCTCAGATTGTTCTCGAGGATAGGCTCTTATAGGTTATAAGGGAAAGATATACGACAATTGTGCCAGTCAGTGAAGAAACGCAAATTGTTTGTTATGTGTTGGTTTAGGCTGTTTTGTTCTCAGGGCACCTCCAGTGGTGACGTTGCTACAGACATAATTGGCAGGGATCCGAGATGGCGACACAGAATTATGTTCTTACTCGGGAGTGCAAAGGACATTAATCAGTCACATGTTTCAGGGGTTGTTATAGAGGCGCCGGAAAATATGAGAATGGTCAAGGAGCAAATGGATAACGAAGTGTGTGAGATGGAGCGATTTTTGAAAGATTTGGGAGACCTCCAGGGTTTTTCGGAGTGGAAAAACAGCTGGAGAGTTATTACACAGGCGGTGAGATTTGGAACGGTATCGATGTTTGACGTGGCTGAGGAAGAGGTGGAAAGGTGTTTGTGTGAGCAGAAAGAAACAACAAAAGCGATACAAGTTGCCGCATGTGGGTTGCGAGAGTCATTTGAAGCTAGTCGGTCAGACGATGACTTTGGATCCATCGGTGTCTCTATTGGTGCCGCGACCCCTTCGGACAATCAAAGCTCAGATAATGGTTTCACAGCCTGCGTGGATATCAGTGGGTACGTTAAGCGTTACAAATGTCTGGGGGCTACGCTCAAGGAGGCCTTGGATATGAAGGGGAAGTCAACGAGGGGGGTAAATGGTGATGACAGAATTACTGGCTCGGCTTTGAAAACGATGGTCCGAGAAACCGCAGACCACACGACACAGTTGGCAGACAGTTTGGCACTTTTGCAAGGATTCAGGGTTGGTGTTGTGACATACCTCTCCGTGATTTGGACACTGTTTGCTCACCTTGAGGATATTGTTGTATCAAATGGGGACGGTGAAAGGACGCAACTGGATAGAGCCCAGGGAGGTCCGACTGGCATGACGGAGGCCACACTTAGAACATTAACGAGGAACTTGCCAATTTATGTGGCCCGCGAGTCCTTACGGCGCCGCGTGAGGCTGGACCGGGATTGGTATCCTCCACCGGCCGATATCCTGATTGTTCTTCTGGGATGCATATTCTCCGTGTTCTCGGGACCCATTCATACGTCCCATGGCTCAACCGAACCCTATTGCTATATTGCCGTCGCCGCGGTGATAATCATATCCATCCTCATTCTGGCAGACTGGCCCTTAGTGCCATTGTGCACACCGTACCTCAAGGGGTTGTGGCGACGAATGCGTGGTCGACAGCACAAACCAAGAGGGCTTTCGGAGGCAACTTGTCCAGTTGATGGATGGCGGTACGAAACACTCATGCGTGAGTATGGTGACGGGCCCATACGTGGGCAGCGGCAAATGCCCGATGATCCGGGTTTATCACATGGTGCCCAGCAAGAGGCGCGGGGAACTCGGATGTTGGTTGACCCATCGGTCAACAAATCGCCGTGAGCACTGCAGCCAGCACAGAATTAATCCTTTCGTTGATACTCTTCATCCAACAGAAATCATCCAAATGAAAATAAAAACAAGCAAAGAAAGAAATTAATATCAACCGCATGCTATGCCTCCCAACTGCTTGTTGGGGTTCTCTTCATTTTTTAAATTCTTTGGAAAACATGCGGCATGAATGGTTTTGAACTTATTATCACATGACAAGTGTCCCTTATTCCATATAGCTATGCGCAAAACGTAAGAGTTTTAGAAAGCCCATCCAGCCCAACCCTCCTTGCACTGCGTGTGAGGCGTGTGGAAGACACTTTGAGCCCTTCCGATTGGTGAGTAGGCTTGAGGAACTTATTGATCATACAACCAAGATATGTGTAACGTGAGTTTGAAGTAACACGACTGTGTTCCACTGGCATAAACAGTTATTCTCTTGTGTTGTCCTATCCATTAGTGAGGGAAGATAAGGCCTGACTGTTTCCCACCTCACCCCAGACACTTTGAAGCGAGTCACAGGGGTGTCTTTTCCCATGCTACGCTCAAACGCATTTCTCTCCGATCCAACTGAAGTTTGGGGAATGTAACTACGAGCGCGATTGGCATTTCCTGGTGGAGTGCTGTTGGGGAGCTGCTGTTGTAAGCAGGGAGCATGGAGGAGTCGGCTGGCGATGGCTGGTGTGTGACATCAAGTCATGTGTTTGTCTAGCTGTTACAATCGGTATCCGTGTGGGACTAAATTATGAATCGCACAGTTTATGATTGTTGGGCGAGTGCTGTGCGGTGTATGAATTTTCCAATGGGTTAAAATGTGGTAATGTCTTCGCGGCGTGTGTGGCATGAATTGCTTCCAAATTTCATTGATAACGTTACAGGCGACATAAGTCATGAGAGACAATCATTCGTTTATTTCATATTCATCTTTCACTTTACTGCATTCTGAAAGCTACAATAATATAGCACTCCGTATGCTTTCATTCTCATACCGCCTGTGTGACCTCTCCACCTTCCTGTGTGTGCCACTGCTCACTCGCTCTTTCTCTCATATATCCTTTACTATCGCACTGTGCGCATTGCACTGCACGCGAGAAGAAATTGCGAAAATATTTTATGAATGGAAGAAAGAATGGCGAATTGAGTGGAGAGGGAAGTGTGGACTGATGCTGCTGTAATGCCCGCTGCTATGAGCCATGATATTGTGGCACGGGCCGAGTAGCACATGGACGCTGTGCAGCCGGATCATGGATGTTTTGATGGAGGACTGCTGTGGATTGTGTGGCATGAGCCTTCGCGACTTCCTGATGCCGCACTTTGGCAGAATGGTTGGATATCTAACTGCTTCCATGTCGGCTTTCATAGGGAGCCCATCCATCTTTTTGAGAGTTGAATCTTTGCGCACACTGGTAACAAGCTCGCCGCCGTACAGGGAGTTTGTGAGGGAATATGAATTACATAAGACATTGAGGGAAGGGGACTACAGGCAGCGTGCCATGGGGGTTATCAACATTCGCCAGTGTGAAAGTGCGGCTTCCACTACTGATGATGTGGAGGGTGTTGGTGCGTGTGTGAGAGGTGTGCTGAATGTTACATTGGATATCACCACTGGGATTGGCGACGCACCCACTGACGAGGAAAGTGATGGCATGTACGATGCCGTGTTCAACGTAGAATGGAGTTATGTTGTGAGGAGCGATGAGTGCAGCGGGAAGTGGCTTGTGGTGAGTGTGTTGGGCATGGCGCCAGGAGAGCAGCCACACTTATGGTCCGAGGCGCAGGCAGATGTCGAGCCTGAACACAAAGAGCCGTGGGAGGGCGATGTGGTTCCGTGTGTGAAAGTGAAACTTGTGATGGCACTTCTCTCGTCACTGAAGGGATGGCCGTGTGGATTGTTTCAGAGGAATGAGGTGCCAGATGTGTCTACGTTGACTGAGTACGATGTCACGTGTGGTGCCTACATCCGGAAGGAGTACCTGCGAGTGTGGCACATTGTTAAGGAAGGACTTGATCAGTGGATGGAAAGTGGAAGAGTTGTGCTGCCGCTTATTGTGATTGGCACGGCTGGCATTGGGGAGTCCTTTGCCACTGGCTCTTTGCTGCTCTACCAACTGCTGCATTACACGCTGGAAAGGCTGGAAGTGGTGGCTTACTTTGTGGAGGGGAAGGCGTACATCTCTTACAGGGAAGAGAGGAGGGTTGTGCATTATGAAGAGCAAGGTCTCACCGTGAACAAAATCAACGATATGATATGTGAAGGCGTTGAGGGTTATATAATATTTGACACCGGTGATGGAAGCAACGGTGTGGAGAGGCTGCCGTGTGATTGGGGTGTCTTTCTGATTTCATCACTGGACAGGAAGAAATTAAAGAGATTTGAAGCACTGCGGCCGCAGAAGACAATTCCTGTTTACATGAGCTGCTATGAGGATGCCATGTTCATGGCCGTGCTTGCGTGAAGAATGCACTGGCAGCTGTCGAGGAACCAAATTAAATTGGAGGATGTCAATCTCGCAAATGACTGGGAAGCGACAGGCAAGCGTACTCACATGGTGTGCCCGGTGCCGCGCTACGTCTTTGCAGAGGGGACAACGTTTGAGGAGCGTGTGGAGGAAGCTTTGTCGAGAGAATATAAGGAGGACCTTGAGCGCTATGTTAGGCACTTGTCTAATCAAAAGGAGGGGCATGGCGATGGCACAACAAATGTGAAATTGGTTCGCGTTCACCGCTGCTGCCCTGAGGTAACCCGGGATGAGGCTGTTTGCACTGATGTGTGTGTGTGGGAAACTTGAGGCCAGAGAAGGCTCTGCCTGGATGGAATCGGATGACAGTGTGCATGTCTCAAGAGTCCGGTGCAACCCACTTGAATTGGAGTAATTGAGATTAAAGGCCTTTACAAATAAAAGTGGTGTGCCCAAAATGGTAATGCACGTGAGTTACCTCCCATGGGAACGTGAGGCGGAAAGATCCCGTGCTTCAGTGCTTTCCAGGTACCGCTTGCCTGCCTCGGTTTACTCCTTCGATGCCGCTGACCAGCAGTGCCGGCTTGAGGAGAAGTGGCTTTATTAGCATGGGTGGAAGAATTTCCCATTGCGTGTGGCTTTTTCCTGGTGGATGCGGTGAGTGAGAGAGTCGTGCTTTCCGAAGGAGCGGAGGCCCACACCCGAGCTATGGTGCTGCTCAAAGTTACCAAAACGGGATATCACCACACAAAGACAAGCAAAGTGAAGAGGTTCCTTAATCGGATGGCAGAGACGTTCACAAATTGGGATGAAATGGAGAGCCGCCTCAGATGCGAAATAATTTATCTCCTGCACGCTGATAGCGCTACCATCAAGACGAGGCAGCGCTGTGATAGCGGTGGCATGGCTTGTGATGAAGTAATGGAGGAGTTTTGTGACGGGATTGGTCAGCTTCTTGTGAAACTGTTTGATTGAATTATCCAGTTGCTTGAGAGAGAAGCTCACATGGCCTATGTAACACAGGATGATGGGGATAATGATTGAACAAATGTACCGGCTCCCGCTGTGATTTCCTTATGTTCACCTTGCTTTCCCCCACGTGCCCGCATGTGCTTTTAATTTGTTGTATTTAGTTATTTCTTCCGATTTTAGTGTGGTGCCTGTGAGAGAGCGATGAGCATAATCAGTGGAATGGAAGGCGTCTCACATGACCACACACTGCCACAGAAGCACTTATTGCTGCATGGCGTGTGGTGAGCAGACTGTTTCAAAAGTGCATTTTGTTCGGCAAACGTCTTCACGGCTGTAACATCAATTTCTTTGCTGATGGCCGTGGTCGCTCATTTCGCCTTTCATTCGCCAGGAGCCGACTACAGCGCTTGTGTGTTCTATTGTCTCATCTTCCCATTCAATCATCGGATATTTCACCGATGGCGATTGAGTTGTGAGCCACACGAATTATAGTTGTGGGAGCCTTCTTTGGTACCAAATGTTTAACGTTAACAGGGACCATAGGGACAAACCATGTGTTGGGAGTTGAGAAGTTGAAAGCGTTTTTCTGTGCTCTGTTTGTTTATGCAAAGTTTTATGTTATTAAATGGTTGTGGAAAATATCAAATGAAGCATTTAGGGAAAGGTGCCCGGTTAGTAAAAATATTTAGGGATGAGCTGTGAGAGTAGTTCTCTCATGATGTTTTGAAAGTCTTCCCTCATAACAATAGGAAGCGTGGGAAGATAATCCAAATATTATTCATGCCCGCATACATTTCCCGTTTGTTGCATCGTGAAAAAGATAAATAAAAAATACGATTTCTTTATTTTGTTTCTTCTTTCGTAGAACAGGTGTACTGCAGAAATCTTTAATGAGTATGAAGGAAAGGAGCTGCTTTACAGTTGCTTCATAAAGTGGAAATGCACTTAGTGCCATATCATTAGTGTACCATTTTGTCTTTATGATATGTTTTCATAATTAAGTTGGCATAGTTGAATGTCGAAAGACGTAACTGAATAATTGGCATATTTGTAACGCTTCTGTTGCACGTGGAGTGTGAGTGCTTCAAAGGAAGAATGGTATAAAAGCTTTTAACGTCATGTGGAGTGCTTTGTTTTAATTTGCTTTTAACTTTATTGCTTTTTATTTTTTGAAAGCTTGGGGTATAGTATAAGGCGCTCTCGGTGTTACTGGATGGTTCTGTTAGTTGCAGGACTGTGGGGGGGGTCAATGAAAATAAATGGAAACTGTCTTCTCTCTACGGGTATCGTCCTCTGGAGCCTTATTTCGCATGTATTTTTTCTCTCCATTTTTCCCTGCTCTCAGGCTCCTGTGCAGCGTTCGTTTTGTTTAGGGTGGAGGGCACTTTTGTCAGCGGATCTGAAAACCGTGCGCAATGGCTTCGCATACCTCCTTTGCAACAAAGACGTACGTGTGCGTGACGTGCTTCATTCTTGACGTGTGCGCGTATTGGGCAGTCGAGACGCGTTTTTTGGCTCCTATATTCATGGCGAGCCACTACAAATACATCACAGGCAATGAACATGCTGATCCAAGCTCTGTTCTGTTCTGGTTAAACATTTTCACATTTTACAATTTGATATTGTTTGTGGCGAGAGCACTTGCTGAGAGGCCTGAGCTGCAACGGCTTGTTCGTGGTTGGGGACTTCGGTTACGCTTCACACTATCCATCGTGCTCATATTGGCAGAACTCGCTCTGATTTTCTTCTTACCTGTGTTGAGCATGTCACCGCCCTACGCCATCGTGTCCTTGTGTTTCACAACCATATCGGGTACCATAGGGAAACAATTCATGGGCCGAGCAACACACACATTGTGGGATTTCTTGCTAACGGAGAAAGCGTGTGCGGTTATACGCTTCACAGCCTTTCTTGCGGCGATAGTGCACGCTATGCTGTGCATAATCGTGGTCGTACCAGGGGCGACAGGCGAGTCTCGAGAGAACACACTATCTCTCCACACTGTTGTGTACGTGGCGGTGCTGGTAATAGAGCTTGTAATGGCGTTGTCATTGTCTTTCATTCGCTGTACGAGGGAGGGCTTCTGGAATGCTCAACGTGCTGCGCAGAAAGGCATGGTGGAGGGAATAAGCCACTTGATAGAGCGAGTGGGCAAAACCCGAAAAACCCTGGAGTCTATCGGAGTGCGGCTGCATGCACAAAGCGACCCCATTCGCAAGAACGAAATGAAAAAGAAGCAGCGGCAAGCCGGAGAGCAGACCGTGGCAACCCAAGAAGATATCAGGAGGAGGCTAAAGGACGAGGCGTCGATTTCTGCCTTAAGTCGGCTCGCTGAACTTGAGGCGGAATGGGCGAGGCCACTGCCACCTGAGGCTTCGTCTGATGGTGGAAACCGGGACGTGGCTCAGTCGCCCCATGCGCCTGATGTGGTTTGGCCTCTCCGGTATTCCCTTTTTTCACAGTCCTAGAATACGTCTAGGAAGACTGATGTCTATTCAAAATGTTTTTTTGATAAGTGGCGTTTGATCCATTTCTCAAGAAAATATTATTAAACAGACATCATTGTTTTTATCACACATTTTCACAATTCACATAAACTCTTCACATTTATTTTCAAGTAAAATAACTTTGATTTTTTTATTTTTTTTTGTTATGTGGATAAAAGGACTATTTCATTCAGATGATAGAACAGAGAGCAATTGGAAAACACGCCTCCAAAAGTGTGACGGGTGTTGATAAAAAGCACGGAGGTGTGTGTGGCGTGTTTGGTGTGGGGGTTGAAGTTATTTGTTTGGAAATAAAGATGTTTGTGGAAGGAAGTGCGAACCTGCTCATTGCTTTGGGGTGTCACTTATTTTGTTTCACGCTATTTTGTTCATCCCCCATAGCCGTCCAAATGAAAGCGCTTGAGAGGAGGCTTTCTATTTTCCCTGTTTTCTTTGTAGTGTATTGTTTAGGTTTAAAAGTGTCATTGAAGAAGGGAGGATTATAAAAACAAGGATCGCGGAGTGGGAGGGTTACTGGCAAGCGCGCTTCCATCTTGTTGCAGCTGGTGAGGTTTGAGTGGTGTGCAAGCGGATGAGTTGGAAAGAAATATCTGGCGGAACAAAGAAGATGTCGAACACAAAAAATGAGCTGGCTCTGCCGGGAGAAGAGGCTGCTGAATGGAGGAAGTTGGCCCACGGCTGGGAAGTACAAGCGCGCCGGCTTGCGAGACTGAAATGTCATCACGAGGATCAGGCAGGCGATCTGGGTTCGGTTATGGAGAGCTGCGCAGAGTTTTTTGAGCTCGTGACGGAAGTTATAAAGAAGGCTCGCGATCTTAAGGGGAAAGATGGGAAGAAAAACTTAGAAGAGCTGGAGAGAGCGTTAAAGAAGTGGCCGGAGTATCTCGAAACAAAAAAAAATTATTGGGAGAAGCGGTTGGTGGTTCAGAAAGGTGGAACGGAAGCAGATGCTATGAAGGAGCAGTTAAAGGAGCAGGAGAAGCAAGCTGATGATTTGGAAGAGGAGTTGGAGATGATCGAAAAAAAACTCAAGAAGGTTATTGTGCCAAGACGGAAGGATGATCCCAGGCTTGGTGTGTGTCCCTATTGCGACAGTGAATATAAATCGGTCGGATGGTTGAAGCGGCACGTTCGAGAGGACCACCCGGGTCAACCCGTCCCAGACATCATGGAGAGGGGGCTACCGTGCCGCCATGGCTGTGGCAAAACGTATAAAACACAAGGCTGGCTGATGCGGCACACCCAAGATAAACACCCGGAGGTCGTTTCAAATCATAGTTCTTCCAGCTACTGTGCATGAAGTCCCAACTACCTTCTGGAAGAGTCTGGGGTGTGAACACACGATGCTCTAAGTTCAGGCCCACTCGTGTATTGGAGGCATTTCCCTCCTCCCTTCCTGGTGTGTTCAAGTTGGCTGGACGATCTAAAAGGGTGCCTCCAACTGCAGTCCTCCAGTTTCTTCCCTCGCCTCTCTGTGGGAAAAATCTTCAAGCAGCCGTTTTTCACTTCCCGCCGAGACGAGGCAAACTAAGTTCCACTGCTAGCAACATTCTGTGTGAACCAGTGGCGCCTTTGCCACTCGAGAGAGCATGGCAAGCGGGGTTATCTTTTTCACGCAATTGTCTCTGCACTTCGCTTCCGTTAGAGTGGACTTTGGCCACCCAGCGCTAAGTAACGCGGAGGGGTGTACGGCAGTAGGCACACACCATGACGTAAGGCACTCCTGAACCAGAGAGACTGGCCAGCGAGAGTGGGAAGGCTGCTTGGTCCACGCTCTAATGAACTCGAACCCACTTTTGTTTGTTTCCTACACTCAACGGGAAATAACAAACGACAATTAGGTGAGCACGGTGTGGAGGAGCGTTGCAGGATGCCACGGAAGTGAGTTCTGTAGAAAGCATTACATTACTTGTGGGCTGCAACAATAGCAGCTCCTGCATGCAGCCGCCAAACCAGAATTCGGTGAAGGTAACTGGGGACGAACAAACAGTTAATAGGCGTTGACGCGAGGTGGAGGACATGTTTCTAAAGTTAACGAAGTTGGCTTGAACTTCTTCGGTTCAGGAGATAGTAAAACTAAAGCGTCTAACACCACTCTATCCGTCGGATGCTGATGGAGAGAAGGCAAACCTGCTCAGTGTACTTAACGAAGTGCTAACTCGACTGAAGCAGTGCATGGTGGGAAAGAGGGCCCCCCAGAGGGACATGGAGGATGGCGTGGTGAAACGGCCTGAGACAGTGCTGGGTACCATTTTAGAAACACAGCGGTGGCATTCGGAAATGCAGGACTGGCTTTCAGGAGAGCAGGCTAGGCTTGTGGAAAAGCCGAACCAGGCGCCCACAAACTCTGGATAGGCTTCCGCAAAGGGTGCCCCAACTCAACAGCAGTTTCTCCACCGTGGTACCGGGGCTCGTTGAAAGCGTAGCAGTGCGCCAAACACACCCGCTGCGCACGGTCCAATTTTCCCCGTCTGCTCGCGAGGCAGAGGTATTCCCAGGAAGATTTGAGTTATGAGCCACACGAATTGTAGTTGTGTGTTAGGAGTTGTGGTACTTTCCATTCATTTGTTTTGAAACAAGAAAATGTTTTCTTTAACCGCAAGGAGCGGCTTGGCCTATGTCACCCATTTTGAAAATGCACATGAGCTCTTCCAATTATCATTCAAATTGAATACCTCTTTTGAAATTATATTTTTTCTGAAGGAGGAAGGTCTGCCGAGGAAAGCATGTTTTTCTTGAAAGAAGGAAATGGCCCCTCAACATGACTTTAGATCCATCCAAAGAGAGCTCCACCGCATGGTGGAGCTTTTAAAAGCAATGGTGTGGAAACTGGAGGACTGGAGTAGTTCCACGCGGATGTGCTAGCCATGGTCGATACGCTGCCGACACTACCGCTTCATAAAGAGTGCGCGAGGGAGCTCGAGGAAAGACTGATGTCGATTGTTGCAAAACCCCCGCAACGTATAAGCGACCGTGCCGACATGAAGGAGCCCATTGTGAAGTTACGGTCGCTTGCTGAGCAGTTGCAATTGTTTGCAGACACGCTGTAATTGGAGGGAAAATAACAAAATGGAAAAGCTGTTTTTGCGCATGCATTTCTGAACGGGGAAAATGGCATTTGCATTTCTCTGCCGCCCAAAACCAAAAGATGAAAATAATTTATTTTTCCTTTGAAAACAATTTCCCTCCAAAAGTGTGACGGGTGTTGATAAAAAGCACGGAGGTGTGTGTGGCGTGTTTGGTGTGGGGGTTGAAGTTATTTGTTTGGAAATACAGATGTTTGTGGAAGGAAGTGCGAACCTGCTCATTGCGGTGGGGTGTCACTTATTTTGTTTCACATTATTTTGTTCATTCCCCATAGCCGTCCAAATGAAAGCGCTTGAGAGGAAGCTTTCTATTTTCCCTGTTTTCTCCTTAGTGTATTGTTTAGGTTTAAAAGTGTCATTGAAAAACAGGGATTTTAAAAAAGTGTAAGGCGTTTTTGAAGAGGCTTGGAAAATGAGCGTCAGCGGTGGTTCGACGGAGGAAGTGCAGAGGCTGGGGGAGCTTGCGAGAGTTTGGGTGGACCGTGTCCTTTATTTGGAGTGTGTGGATTTGAGCCGAGAGTGGTCTGTCATAATGGGCGTTGTCCGTAAGACGGGCGACTATAGGAACAACTTGGACGGTCTGAGAGATGACGCGTGGCAACAAACGGACGTGGTGACCGAGTCGGCAGCCGATGCATTGGGGGCGGATTTGAAAAAATGGAGGGACTACGTGAAAGATGCGGTGAAGGCTGCACGGGAAAAGGATAAGGACTGGCAGGAGAGGTATAATGCGAAGTTGAATGATCGTGGCGCCCGCGTGGATGAAGTTCAAGACTTGCTCGATGAGATACGTGGTTGGGAGGCGGATTGGGCCTTTTGGCTTGATGAGAAGGAAAAATTCCAAGGCAGCTTTGAAAGGGCCTTGGATACGTGGCCTGTGTCTCAGTGGCGACGACTCCGAGAAGAAGCCGTCAATAGAGACAAACACGTCTGTCCTACGTGTCACGTGGAGTTTCGGACCATGCGTGGACTACAAAGGCACAGGTGCTTGAACTGCAGGGACGAATCAGGACCTCCAAGTCAAGTTGACGACGGAGCAAACCCAGGAGACAGTGAAGAGACATGGAATCAAGCCAGACCCGTGACGGACGCAATGCAAGGGGATCACAGCGCCCCAACTAGAGCGAACCAGCCGAGTGCCCAGCTCCCAGCAACCCCAGGTGCCATTGAGCCCAGTGAGGAAGCAGAAAACCAGGAAGGAGTTGAGCTGGTCGAATCGCACACGACCGCGGGCGGGTCTGCTGGCGTGGAGTCAGCGGAAGCGTCGAGCCGGGATGAGAGCGCTGTTGAAACCAGTGAGGAATCCTGGAGCGAAGAAGAAGACGAATCGGATGAATCGCACACAACCGAAGACGCCTCAAATGTAGCGGAGTCGCTGATCGCGTCAAACCCAGCAGCAGCTGACAGCGTTGCATCACGTTTGGTGACAGAAGCGCAGGTAGGATCGCAAAGACAGGAAGCCATTAATATCAGCGTATTTTTAAAGTGTCCAGGATGTAACGAAGCCTACTGTGACAAAGCTGAGTTGGACAGGCATATGCAAGACATGCACGGCGGCAGCCAAGTATCGGTAACCGATGTTGGATGGAGAACAAAACCTCTGAGCTGCCCCGATAATAACTGCACAATGATGTATAAGATCGAGAGTTGGCTCACAAAGCATTTACTCCAGCACCACAGGCAAGACCTTGGGTTGACAGGTAACGTTGTCAACCTCTCCTTCAAATGCCCGTTCTGCGCAGACGGCTATGACCACCTTGACGACTTGCGGAGCCACGTCTGGCAAGCCCACGGGAATAACGGACCACCCGGGCGAGCTCGTCTTAGACGTCGATGAGGACCGTGTGAGTTTCGAGTGCCCCATGGCTGTGGTACAACGTATCAGACATGCAGCTTTTTGAAACGGCACCTCCAAGACAAACACGGGGAAAGTCCACAGTCGGACGAAGCCGCCGATAGCAACCCGATTTATTGTCCCCAATGCGACAGAAAATACGCATCGCTCGGATGGCTGAACCGGCATGTCCAGAAGAATCACCCGGGCGAGACGGATCCAGACATCGGTGCGGCCGGTATTAGATTCCCGTGCCCTTTTTGCGACAAAAAGTACGCATCATTCGTACCTTTGAAAAAGCGTCTAAAAGAAAAGCAAGAGAACGAAGCCATCACAGGCTCCGATGAGGACAGTGTGAGGCTATCGTACCCCCACTGCAAGGAAGTGTAGGAGAACGTCATGTGACTGTTTGAGAAGGCACATGCTGGAGAAGCACCAGTAGAAGCAATAGCCATACAAATATACTTCAGATGACCGGACTGCAGATCACAGTGAGAGAAACACGCTGCTGAGTGTGAAGAGGTACGAGAGTGCCCACGGCGCAAGCGTGTGCCTAAGAGCAAGACATGGCTCACTCGACACCAATGCGTGCCACAGCCGAATGCGGGTAATGGTGGCACCGCCAACCAGAGACAAGTGTCCCACTCACATGTGGCAGTGGGGTGCCCCATTGCGAGTGGCTGATCCGCTCCAATGCGAGGGAAGCACCCGGGCCACGGTGTGTCTCTGAGGCCGACACCGCGCGTGCAACCTCCCAGGGGAAGGCAAAGGGCTGGAACTGGGAGGACGTGCAGGGGTGGATGTGGATGGGAAGAGGGAGCGAAACTGTTCAGGGCCGTTTGGAAAAGGGCAAACGGATATGTACTGATGGAAGCCAAAATAAACATGGCGTTGCCGAAATATTGTAAAATTTAGGAAATGCCATATGAAAGGCATTAGGAGAGAAAACGGAAGAGACAGGAATGGCACCAGCTATTTTTGTTTAGAAGAAAGTGAGAGGATCGCCTGTGCAACGTGGAAGCTTCAGAGGACATTTGCGTGGCGTATCCGTGAAAGAGCAATGGGGCGGATATTCCCCTGGCAGAGAAAGCTGAAACTGCGCTGAGAGCACAGGGGTCGCGGGGTAAGCGAGGAAATGGGGATGCAGATAGTGCGTGTGTTCCATCAGTACTGTGGGACATGCAAGGGAGCGCACTCGAAAGGAACAAAAGAAAACGGAAAAGATAACCCTCAGCCGACATTCCGCATCTCCACACCGATGTGAATGGAGGCGCTCGCCCATGACCGCTCCCAGAAATGAACCCCGCTGGCTGCGTGGCTCAGCCCCAAAGATCGCAGTTGTTTTCCCGACATCCCTTCTTGTGCTAAGGTGCTCCCTATTGGCATCTTATAAGTCTGCTACCCACTTACATCTTGTCAACACAAGCACGCACCCCCTCAGATTGTTCTCGAGGATAGGCGCTTATAGGTTATAAGGGAAAGATATACGACAGTTGTGCCAGTCAGTGAAGAAACGCAAATTGTTTGATATGCGTTGGTTTAGGCTGTTTTGTTCTCAGGGCACCTCCAGTGGTGACGTTGCTACAGACATAATTGACAGGGATCCGAGATGGCGACACAGAATTATGTTCTTACTCGGGAGTGCAAAGGACATTAATCAGTCACATGTTTCAGGGGTTGTTATAGAGGCGCCGGAAAATATGAGAATGGTCAAGGAGCAAATGGATAACGAAGTGTGTGAGATGGAGCGATTTTTGGAAAATTTGGGAGACCTCCAGGGTTTTTCGGAGTGGAAAAATAGCTGGAGAGTTATTACACAGGCGGTGAGATTTGGAACGGTATCGATGTTTGACGTGGCTGAGGAAGAGGTGGAAAGGTGTTTGTGTGAGCAGAAAGAAACAACAAAAGCGATACAAGTTGCCGCATGTGGGTTGCGAGAGTCATTTGAAGCTAGTCGGTCAGACGATGACTTTGGATCCATCGGTGTCTCTATTGGTGCCGCGACCCCTTCGGACAATCAAAGCTCAGATAATGGTTTCACAGCCTGCGTGGATATCAGTGGGTACGCTAAGCATTACAAATGTCTGGGGGCTACGCTCAAGGAGGCCTTGGATAGGAAGGGGAAGTCAACGACGGGGGTAAATGGTGATGACAGAATTACTGGCTCGGCTTTGAAAACGATGGTCCGAGAAGCCGCAGACCACACGACACAGTTGGCTGACAGTTTGGCACTTTTGCAAGGATTCAGGGTTGGTGTTGTGACATACCTTTCCGTGATTTGGACACTGTTTGCTCACCTTGAGGATATTGTTGTATCAAATGGGGACGGTGAAAGGACGCAACTGGATAGAGCCCAGGGAGGTCCGACTGGCATGACGGAGGCCACACTTAGAACATTAACGAGGAGCTTGCCAATTTATGTGGCCCGCGAGTCCTTACGGCGCCGCGTGAGGCTGGACCGGGATTGGTATCGTCCACCGGCCGATATCCTGATTGTTCTTCTGGGATGCATATTCTCCGTGTTCTCGGGACCCATTCATACGTACTATGGCTCAACCGAACCCTATTGCTATATTGCCGTCGCCGCGGTGATAATCATATCCATCCTCATTCTGGCAGGCTGGCCCTTAGTGCCATTGTGCACACCGTACCTCAAGGGGTTGTGGCGACGAATGCGTGGTCGACAGCACAAACCAAGAGGGGTTTCGGAGGCAACTTGTCCAGTTGATGGAGAGCGGTACGAAACACTCATGCGTGAGTATGGTGACGGGCCCATACGTGGGCAGCGGCAAATGCCCGATGATCCGGGTTTATCACATGGTGCCCAGCAAGAGGCGCGGGGAAATCGGATGTTGGTTGACCCATCGGTCAACAAATCGCCGTGAGCACTGCAGCCAGCACAGAATTAATCCTTTCGTTGATACTCTTCATCCAACAGAAATCATCCAAATGAAAAGAAAAACAAGCAAAGAAAGAAATTAATATCAACCGCATGCTATGCCTCCCAACTGCTTGTTGGGGTTCTCTTCATTTTTTAAATTCTTTGGAAAACATGCGGCATGAATGGTTTTGAACTTATTATCACATGACAAGTGCCCCTTATTCCATATAGCCATGTGCAAAACGTAAGAGTTTTAGAAAGCCCATGCAGCCCAACCCTCCTTGCACTGCGCGTGAGGCGTGTTGAAGACACTTTGAGCCCTTCCGATTGGTGAGTAGGCTTGAGGAACTTATTGATCATACAACCAAGATATGTGTAACATGAGTTTGAAGTAACACGACTGTGTTCCACTGGCATAAACAGTTATTCTCTTGTGTTGTCCTATCCATTAGTGAGGGAAGATAAGGCCTGACTGTTTCTCACCACACCCCAGAGACTTTAAAGCGAGTCACAGGTGTGTCTTTTCCCATGCTACGCTCACACGCATTTCTCTCCGATCCAACTGAAGTTTGGGGAATGTAACTACGAGCGCGATTGGCATTTCCTGGTGGAGGGCTGTTGGGGAGCTGCTGTTGTAAGCAGGGAGCATGGAGAAGTCGGCTGGCGATGGCTGGTGTGTGACATCAAGTCATGTGTTTGTCTAGCTGTTACAATCGGTGTCCGTGTGGGACTAAATTATGAATCGCACAGTTTATGATCGTTGGGCGAGTGCTGTGCGGTGTTTGAATTTTCCAATGGGTTAAAATGTGGTAATGTCTTCGAGGCGTGTGTGGCATGAATTGCTTCCAAATTTCATTGAGAACGTTACAGGCGACATAAGTCATGAGGGACAATCATTCGTTTATTTCATATTCATCCTTCACTTTAGTGCATTCTGAAAGCTACAATAATATAGCACTCCGTATGCTTTCATTCTCATACCGCCTGTGTGACCTCTCCACCTTCCTGTGTGTGCCACTGCTCACTCGCTCTTTCTCTCATATATCCTTTACTATCGCACTGTGCGCATTGCACTGCACGCGAGAAGAAATTGCGAAAATATTTTATGAATGGAAGAAAGAATGGCGAATTGAGTGGAGAGGGAAGTGTGGACTGATGCTGCTGTAATGCCCGCTGCTATGAGCCATGATATTGTGGCACGGGCCGAGTAGCACATGGACGCTGTGCAGCCGGATCAGGGATGTTTTGATGGAGGACTGCTGTGGATTGTGTGGCATGAGCCTTCGTGACTTCCTGATGCCGCACTTTGGCAGAATGGTTGGATATCTAACTGCTTCCATGTCGGCTTTCATAGGGAGCCCATCCATCTTTTTGAGAGTTGAATCTTTGCGCACACTGGTAACAAGCTCGCCGCCGTACAGGGAGTTTGTGAGGGAATATGAATTACATAAGACATTGAGGGAAGGGACTACAGGCAGCGTGTCATGGGGGTTATCAACATTCGCCAGTGTGAAAGTGCGGCTGCCACTACTGATGAGGTGGAGGGTGTTGGTGCGTGTGTGAGAGGTGTGCTGAATGCTGCATTGGATATCGCCACTGGGATTGGAGACGCACCCACTGACGAGGAAAGTGATGGCATGTACGATGCCGTGTTCAACGCAGAATGGAGTTATGTTGTGAGGAGCGATGAGTGCAGCAGGAAGTGGCTTGTGGTGAGTGTGTTGGGCATGGCGCCAGGAGAGCAGCCACACTTATGGTCCGAGGCGCAGACGGATGTCGAGCCTGAACCCAAAGAGCCGTGGGAGGGCGATGTGGTTCCGTGTGTGAAAGTGAAACTTGTGATGGCACTTCTCTCGTCACTGAAGGGATGGCCGTGTGGATTGTTTCAGAGGAATGAGGTGCCAGATGTGTCTACGTTGACTGAGTACGATGTCACGTGTGGTGCCTACATCCGGAAGGAGTACCTGCGAGTGTGGCACATTGTTAAGGAAGGACTTGATCAGTGGATGGAAAGTGGAAGAGTTGTGCTGCCGCTTATTGTGATTGGCACGGCTGGCATTGGGAAGTCCTTTGCCACCGGCTCTTTGCTGCTCTACCAACTGCTGCATTACACACTGGAGATGCTGGAAGTGGTGGCTTACTTTGTGGAGGGGAAGGCGTACATCTCTTACAGGGAAGAGAGGAGGGTTGTCTTTTATGAAGAGCAAGGTCTCACCGTGGACAAAATCAATCATATGATATGTGAAGGCGTTGAGGGTTACATAATATTTGACCCCGGTGATGGAAGCAGCGGTGTGGAGAGGCTGCCGTGTGATTGGGGTGTCTTTCTGATTTCATCACTGGACAGGAAGAAATTAAAGAGATTTGAAGCACTGCGGCCGCAGAAGACAATTCCTGTTCACATGAGCTGCTATGAGGATGCCATGTTCATGGCCGTGCTTGCGTGAAGAATGCACTGGCAGCTGGCGAGGAACCAAATTAAATTGGAGGATGTCAATCTCGCAAATGCCTGGGAAGCGACAGGCAAGCGTACTGACATGGTGTGCCCGGTGCCGCGCTACGTCTTTGCAGAGGGGAGAACGTTTGAGGAGCGTGTGGAGGAAGCTTTGTCGAGAGAATATAAGGAGGATCTTGAGCGCTATGTTAGGCACTTGCCTGATCAAAAGGAGGGGCATGGCGATGGCACAACAAATATGAAATTGGTTCGCGTTCACCGCTGCTGCCCTGAGGTAACCCGGGATGAGGCTGTTTGCACTGATGTGTGTGTGTGGGAAACTTGAGGCCAGAGAAGGCTCTGCCTGGATGGAATCGGATGACAGTGTGCATGTCTCGAGAGTCCGGTGCAACCCACTTGAATTGGAGTAATTGAGATTAAAGGCCTTTACAAATAAAAGTGGTGTGCCCAAAATGGTAATGCATGTGAGTTACCTCCCATGGGAACGTGAGGCGGAAAGATCCCGTGCTTCAGTGCTTTCCAGGGACCGCTTGCCTGCCTCGGTTTACTCCTTCGATGCCTCTGACCAGCAGTGCCGGCTTGAGGAGAAGTGGCTTTATTAGCATGGGTGGAAGAACTTTCCCGTTGCGTGTGGCTTTTTCCTGGTGGATGCGGTGAGTGAGGGAGTCTCGCTTTCCGAAGGAGCGGAGGCCCCCACCCGAGCTATGGTGCTGCTCAAAGTTACCAAAACGTGATATCACCACACAGAGACAGGCAAAGTGAAGAGGTTCCTTAATCGGATGGCAGAGACGTTCACAAATTGGGATGAAATGTGGAGCCGCCTCAGATGCGAAATAATTTATGTCCTGCACGCTGATAGCGCTACCATCAAGACGAGGCAGCGCTGTGATAGCGGGGGCATGGCTTGTGATGAAGTAATGGAGGAGTTTTGTGACGGGATTGGTCAGCTTCTTGTGAAACTGTTTGATTGAATTATCCAGTTGCTTGAGAGAGAAGCTCACATGGCCGATGTAACACAGGATGATGGGGATAATGATTGAACAAATGTACCGGCTCCCACTGTGATTTCCTTATGTTCACCTTGCTTTCCCCCACGTGCCTGCATGTGCTTTTAATTTGTTGTATTTAGTTACTTCTTCCGATTTTAGTGTGGTGCCTGTGAGAGAGCGATGAGCACAATCAGTGGAATGGAAGGCGTCTCACATGACCACACACTGCCACAGAAGCACTTATTGCTGCATGGCGTGTGGTGAGCAGACTGTTTCAAAAGTGCATTTTGTTCGGCAAACGTCTTCATGGCTGTAACATCCATTTCTTTGCTGATGGCCGTGGTCGCTCATTTCGCCTTTCATTCGCCAGGAGCCGACTACAGCGCTTGCGTGTGTTCTATTGTCTCATTTCCCCATTCAATCATCGGATATTTCACCGATGGCGATTGAGTTGTGAGCCACACGAATTATAGTTGTGGGAGCCTTCTTTGGTACCAAATGTTTAACGTTAACAGGGACCATAGGGACAAACCAGGTGTTGGGAGTTGAGAAGTTGAAAGCGTTTTTCTGTGCTCTGTTTGTTTATGCAAAGTTTTATGTTGTTAAATGGTTGTGGAAAATATCGAATGAAGCATTTAGGCAAAGGTGACCGGTTATTAAAAATATTTAGGGATGAGCTGTGAGAGTAGTTCTCTCATGATGTTTTGAAAGTTTTCCTTCATAACAATAGGAAGCGTGGGAAGATAATCCAAATATTATTCATGCCCGCATACATTTCCCGTTTGTTGCATCGTGAAAAAGATAAATAAAAAACACGATTTCTTTATTTTGTTTCTTCTTTCGTAGAACAGGTGCACTGCAGAAATATTTAATGAGTATGAAGGAAAGGAGCTGCTTTACAGTTGCTTCATAAAGTGGAAATGCACTTAGTGCCATATCATTAGTGTACCATTTTGTCTTTATGATATGTTTTCATAATCAAGTTGGCATAGTTGAATGTCGAAAGACGTAACCGAATAATTGGCATATTTGTAACGCTTCTGTTGCACGTGGAGTGTGAGTGCCTCAAAGGAAGAATGGTATAAAAGCTTTTAACGTCATGTGGAGTGCTTTGTTTTAATTTGCTTTTAACTTTATTGCTTTTTATTTTTTGAAAGCTTGGGGTATAGCATAAGGCGCTCTCGGGGTTACTGGATGGTTCTGTTAGTTGCAGGACTGTGTGGGGGTCAATGAAAATAAATGGAAACTGTCTTCTCTCTACGGGTATCGGCTTCTGGAGCCTTATTTCGCATGTATTTTTTCTCTTCATTTCTTTCCGTTCTCAGGCTCCTGTGCAGCGTTCGTTTCGTTTAGGGTGGAGGGCACTTTTGTCAGCGGATCTGAAAACCGTGCGCAATGGCTTCGCATACCTCCTTTGCAACAAAGACGTACGTGTGCGTGACGTGCTTCATTCTTGACGTGTGCGCGTATTGGGCAGTCGAGACGCGTTTTTTGGCTCCTATATTCATGGCGAGCCACTACAAATACATCACAGGCAATGAACATGCTGAGCCAAGCTCTGTTCTGTTCTGGTTAAACATTTTCACATTTTACAATTTGATATTGTTTGTGGCAAGAGCACTTGCTGAGAGGCCTGAGCTGCAACGGCTTGTTCGTGGTTGGGGACTTCGGCTACGCTTCACACTATCCGTCGTGCTCATATTGGCAGAGCTCGCTCTGATTTTCTTCTCACCTGTGTTGAGCATGTCACCGCCCTACGCCATCGTGTCCTTGTGTTTCACAACCATATCGGGTACCATAGGGAAACAATTCCTGGGCTGAACAACACACACATTGTGGGATTTCTTGCTAACGGAGAAAGCGTGTGCGGTTATACGCTTCACAGCCTTTCTTGTGGCGATAATGCACGCTATGCTGTGCATAATCGTGGTCGTACCAGGGACGACAGGCGAGTCTCGAGAGAACACACTATCTCTCCACACTGTTGTGTACGCGGTGGTGCTGGTAATAGCGCTTGTAATGGCGTTGTCATTGTCTCTCATTCGCTGTACGAGGGAGGGCTTCCGGAATGCTCAACGTGCTGCGCAGAAAGGCAGGGTGGAGGGAATAAACCACTTGATAGAGCGAGTGAGTAAAACCCGAAAAACCCTGGAGTCTATCAGAGTGCGGCTGCATGCACAAAGCGACCCCAATCTGAGGAACAAAGTGCTAAAAGAGCACCAGCAAGCCGGAGAGCAGACCGTGGCAGCCCAAGAAGATATCAGGAGGAGGCTAAAGGGCGAGGCGTCCATTGCTGCCTTAAGTCGGCTCGCTGAACTTGAGGCGGAATGGGCGAGGCCACTGCCACCTGAGGCTTCGTCTGATGGTGGAAACCGGGACGTGGCTCAGTCACCCCATGCGCCTGATGTGGTTTGGCCTCTCCGGTATTCCCTTTTTTCACAGTCCTAGAATACATCTAGGAAGACTGATGTCTATTCAAAATGTTTTTTTGATAAGTGGCGTTTGATCCATTTCTCAAGAAAATATTATTAAACAGACATCATTGTTTTTATCACACATTTTCACAATTCACATAAACTCTTCACATTTCTTTTCAAGTAAAATAACTTTGATTTTTTTTCTTATGTAGATAAAAGGACTATTTCATTCAGATGATAGAACAGAGAGCAATTGGAAAACACGCCTCCAAAAGTGTGACGGGTGTTGATAAAAAGCACGGAGGTGTGTGTGGCGTGTTTGGTGTGGGGGTTGAAGTTATTTGTTTGGAAATACAGATGTTTGTGGAAGGAAGTGCGAACCTGCTCATTGCGGTGGGGTGTCACTTATTTTGTTTCACATTATTTTGTTCATCCCCCATAGCCGTCCAAATGAAAGCGCTTGAGAGGAGGCTTTCTATTTTCCCTGTTTTCTCCTTAGTGTATTGTTTAGGTTTAAAAGTGTCATTGAAGAAGGGAGGATTATAAAAACAGGGATCGCGGAGTGTGAGGATTACTGGCAAGCGCGCTTCCATCTTGTTGCAGCTGGTGAGGTTTGAGTGGTGTGCAAGCGGATGAGTTGGAAAGAAATATCTGGCTGAACAAAGAAGATGTCGAACACAAAAAATGAGCTGGCTCCGCTGGGAGAAGCGGCTGCTGAATGGAGGAAGTTGGCCCACGGCTGGGAAGTACAAGCGCGCCGGCTTGCGAGACTGAAATGTCATCACGAGGATCAGGCAGGCGATCTGGGTTCAGTTATGGAGAGCTGCGCAGAGTTTTTTGAGCTCGTGACGGAAGTTATAAAGAAGGCTCGCGATCTTAAGGGGAAAGATGGGAAGAAAAACTTAGAAGAGCTGGAGAGAGCGTTAAAGAAGTGGCCGGAGTATCTCGAAACAAAAAAAAATTATTGGGAGAAGCGGTTGGTGGTTCAGAAAGGTGGAACGGAAGCAGATGCTATGAAGGAGCAGTTAAAGGAGCAGGAGAAGCAAGCTGATGATTTGGAAGAGGAGTTGGAGATGATCGAAAAAAAACTCAAGAAGGTTATTGTGCCAAGACGGAAGGATGATCCCAGGCTTGGTGTGTGTCCCTATTGCGACAGTGAATATAAATCGGTCGGATGGTTGAAGCGGCACGTTCGAGAGGACCACCCGGGTCAACCCGTCCCAGACATCATGGAGAGGGGGCTACCGTGCCGCCATGGCTGTGGCAAAACGTATAAAACACAAGGCTGGCTGATGCGGCACACCCAAGATAAACACCCGGAGGTCGTTTCAAATCATAGTTCTTCCAGCTACTGTGCATGAAGTCCCAACTACCTTCTGGAAGAGTCTGGGGTGTGAACACACGATGCTATAAGTTCAGGCCCACTCGTGTATTGGAGGCATTTCCCTCCTCCCTTCCTGGTGTGTTCAAGTTGGCTGGACGATCTAAAAGGGTGCCTCCAACTGCAGTCCTCCAGTTTCTTCCCTCGCCTCTCTGTGGGAAAAATCTTCAAGCAGCCGTTTTTCACTTCCCGCCGAGACGAGGCAAACTAAGTTCCACTGCTAGCAACATTCTGTGTGAACCAGTGGCGCCTTTGCCACTCGAGAGAGCATGGCAAGCGGGGTTATCTTTTTCACGCAATTGTCTCTGCACTTCGCTTCCGTTAGAGTGGACTTTGGCCACCCAGCGCTAAGTAACGCGGAGGGGTGTACGGCAGTAGGCACACACCATGACGTAAGGCACTCCTGAACCAGAGAGACTGGCCAGCGAGAGTGGGAAGGCTGCTTGGTCCACGCTCTAATGAACTCGAACCCACTTTTGTTTGTTTCCTACACTCAACGGGAAATAACAAACGACAATTAGGTGAGCACGGTGTGGAGGAGCGTTGCAGGATGCCACGGAAGTGAGTTCTGTAGAAAGCATTACATTACTTGTGGGCTGCAACAATAGCAGCTCCTGCATGCAGCCGCCAAACCAGAATTCGGTGAAGGTAACTGGGGACGAACAAACAGTTAATAGGCGTTGACGCGAGGTGGAGGACATGTTTCTAAAGTTAACGAAGTTGGCTTGAACTTCTTCGGTTCAGGAGATAGTAAAACTAAAGCGTCTAACACCACTCTATCCGTCGGATGCTGATGGAGAGAAGGCAAACCTGCTCAGTGTACTTAACGAAGTGCTAACTCGACTGAAGCAGTGCATGGTGGGAAAGAGGGCCCCCCAGAGGGACATGGAGGATGGCGTGGTGAAACGGCCTGAGACAGTGCTGGATACCATTTTAGAAACACAGCGGTGGCATTCGGAAATGCAGGACTGGCTTTCAGGAGAGCAGGCTAGGCTTGTGGAAAAGCCGAACCAGGCGCCCACAAACTCTGGATAGGCTTCCGCAAAGGGTGCCCCAACTCAACAGCAGTTTCTCCACCGTGGTACCGGGGCTCGTTGAAAGCGTAGCAGTGCGCCAAACACACCCGCTGCGCACGGTCCAATTTTCCCCGTCTGCTCGCGAGGCAGAGGTATTCCCAGGAAGATTTGAGTTATGAGCCACACGAATTGTAGTTGTGTGTTAGGAGTTGTGGTACTTTCCATTCATTTGTTTTGAAACAAGAAAATGTTTTCTTTAACCGCAAGGAGCGGCTTGGCCTATGTCACCCATTTTGAAAATGCACATGAGCTCTTCCAATTATCATTCAAATTGAATACCTCTTTTGAAATTATATTTTTTCTGAAGGAGGAAGGTCTGCCGAGGAAAGCATGTTTTTCTTGAAAGAAGGAAATGGCCCCTCAACATGACTTTAGATCCATCCAAAGAGAGCTGCACCGCATGATGGAGCTTTTAAAAGCAATGGTGTGGAAACTGGAGGACTGGAGTAGTTCCACGCGGATGTGCTAGCCATGGTCGATACGCTGCCGACACTACCGCTTCATAAAGAGTGCGCGAGGGAGCTCGAGGAAAGACTGATGCCGATTGTTGCAAAACCCCCGCAACGTATAAGCGACCGTGCCGACATGAAGGAGCCCATTGTGAGGTTACGGTCGCTTGCTGAGCAGTTGCAATTGTTTGCAGACACGCTGTAATTGGAGGGAAAATAACAAAATGGAAAAGCTGTTTTTGCGCATGCATTTCTGAACGGGGAAAATGGGATTTGCATTTCTCTGCCGCCCAAAACCAAAAGATGAAAATAATTTCTTTTTCCTTTGAAAACAATTTCCCTCTAAAAGTGTGACGGGTGTTGATAAAAAGCACGGAGGTGTGTGTGGCGTGTTTGGTGTGGGGGTTGAAGTTATTTGTTTGGAAATACAGATGTTTGTGGAAGGAAGTGCGAAGCTGCTCATTGCGGTGGGGTGTCACTTATTTTGTTTCACATTATTTTGTTCATTCCCCATAGCCGTCCAAATGAAAGCGCTTGAGAGGAAGCTTTCTATTTTCCCTGTTTTCTTTGTAGTGTATTGTTTAGGTTTAAAAGTGTCATTGAAAAACAGGGATTTTAAAAAAGTGTAAGGCGTTTTTGAAGAGGCTTGGAAAATGAGCGTCAGCGGTGGTTCGACGGAGGAAGTGCAGAGGCTGGGGGAGCTTGCGAGAGTTTGGGTGGACCGTGTCCTTTATTTGGAGTGTGTGGATTTGAGCCGAGAGTGGTCTGTCATAATGGGCGTTGTCCGTAAGACGGGCGGCTATAGGAACAACTTGGACGGTCTGAGAGATGACGCGGGGCAACAAACGGACGTGGTGACCGAGTCGGCAGCCGATGCATTGGGGGCGGATTTGAAAAAATGGAGGGACTACGTGAAAGATGCGGTGAAGGCTGCACGGGAAAAGGATAAGGACTGGCAGGAGAGGTATAATGCGAAGTTGAATGATCGTGGCGCCCGCGTGGATGAAGTTCAAGACTTGCTCGATGAGAGACGTGGTTGGGAGGCGGATTGGGCCTTTTGGCTTGATGAGAAGGAAAAATTCCAAGGCAGCTTTGAAAGGGCCTTGGAGACGTGGCCTGTGTCTCAGTGGCGACGACTCCGAGAAGAAGCCGTCAATAGAGACAAACACGTCTGTCCTACGTGTCACGTGGAGTTTCGGACCATGCGTGGACTACAAAGGCACAGGTGCTTGAACTGCAGGGACGAATCAGGACCTCCAAGTCAAGTTGACGACGGAGCAAACCCAGGAGACAGTGAAGAGACATGGAATCAAGCCAGACCCGTGACGGACGCAATGCAAGGGGATCACAGCGCCCCAACTAGAGCGAACCAGCCGAGTGCCCAGCTCCCAGCAACCCCAGGTGCCATTGAGCCCAGTGAGGAAGCAGAAAACCAGGAAGGAGTTGAGCTGGTCGAATCGCACACGACCGCAGGCGGGTCTGCTGGCGTGGAGTCAGCGGAAGCGTCGAGCCGGGATGAGAGCGCTGTTGAAACCAGTGAGGAATCCTGGAGCGAAGAAGAAGACGAATCGGATGAATCGCACACAACCGAAGACGCCTCAAATGTAGCGGAGTCGCTGATCGCGTCAAACCCAGCAGCAGCTGACAGCGTTGCATCAAGTTTGGTGACAGAAGCGCAGGTAGGATCGCAAAGACAGGAAGCCATTAATATCAGCGTATTTTTAAAGTGTCCAGGATGTAACGAAGCCTACTGTGACAAAGCTGAGTTGGACAGGCATATGCAAGACATGCACGGCGGCAGCCAAGTATCGGTAACCGATGTTGGATGGAGAACAAAACCTCTGAGCTGCCCCGATAATAACTGCAGAATGATTTATAAGATCGAGAGTTGGCTCACAAAGCATTTACTCCGGCACCACAGGCAAGACCTTGGGTTGACAGGTAACGTTGTCAACCTCTCCTTCAAATGCCCGTTCTGCGCAGACGGCTATGACCACCTTGACGACTTGCGGAGCCACGTCTGGCAAGCCCACAGGAATAACGGACCACCCGGGCGAGCTCGTCTTAGACGTCGATGAGGACCGTGTGAGTTTCGAGTGCCCCATGGCTGTGGTACAACGTATCAGACATGCAGCTTTTTGAAACGTCACATCCAAGACAAACACGCGGAGAGTCCACAGTCGGACGAAGCCGCCGATAGCAACCCGATTTATTGTCCCCACTGCGACAGAAAATACGCATCGGTGGGATGGCTGCGCCGGCATGTCCAGAAGAATCACCCGGGCGAGACGGATCCAGACATCGGTGCGGCCGGTATTAGATTCCCGTGCCCTTTTTGCGACAAAATATACGCATCATTCGTTTTTTGAAAAAGCATCTAAAAGACAAACACGAGAACGAAGCCACCACAGGCTCCGATGAGGACAGTGTGAGGCTATCGTTCCCCACTGCAAGGAAGTGTAGGAGAACGTCATGTGACTGTTTGAGAAGGCACATGCTGGAGAAGCACCAGTAGAAGCAATAGCCATACAAATATACTTCAGATGACCAGACTGCAGATCAGAGTGAGAGAAACACGCTGCTGAGTGTGAAGAGGTTCGAGAGTGCCCACGGTGCAAGCGTGTGCCTAAGAGCAACACATGGCTCACTGGACACCAATGCGTGCCACAGCCGAATGCGGGTAATGGTGGCACCGCCAACCAGAGACAAGTGTCCCACTCACATGTGGCAGTGGGGTGCCCCGTTGCGAGTGGCTGATCCGCTCCAATGCGAGGGAAGCACCCGGGCCACGGTGTGTCTCTGAGGCCGACACCGCGCGTGCAACCTCCCAGGGGAAGGCAAAGGGCTGGAACTGGGAGGACGTGCAGGGGTGGATGTGGATGGGAAGAGGGAGCGAAACTGTTCAGGGCCGTTTGGAAAAGGGCAAGCGGATGAGCATATGAAATAAACAGATTCTTGGAAGGTGAAGGAAGAAGAGCAGTCAAAGTTTTTGGATGAACTTGGCGTTTGAAAGAAGGTTTGGGCAGAGAGTTTGCAGCAGCCGTCAGATGCTGAAAGATTATTTTAAAGAGTTAAGCGGGCAGACATGAGTTGCACTGATTAAAGATGAAATTTCAAAAATGTTCGTGAAAAGTTAACAACAAATATATTACTTACCGTGGTTATTTCTATTGTTGTGGTTTAGCGATTTCAAGGAAGATACAGCAGTGGTACGACTGGTGAGGATGCGTGCCTTAGCCTATGTGGGCATGGTTTCACTAATGGCGCTCATTCCAGGAAGCATGTCCAGGGCTGATGTTCCGCCTCTAAGCCCCAGTGAGGAGGCCACGGTGTTCTTGTGTGGCATTAAAAATTACTGGAGGATGTGAGGGACGGCAGCTCGAAACACTTTGCGGAAAGGACTGAAAGAGCATACGGAGATGTGACGACTTACAGGGGGCAAGTGGATAAAGAAGTGTATGTGCTCAAGCGTCTTTTGGAAAAAGCAGAGGCAAAGAGGAAATTTAAAGAAGAGGATTTGAGGACGTTGAAAAAAGCAGCTGAGGAGATCAAGAGAAACAATGATATGGAGTACGAGAGAGCCACGAAGCTTATGCACAATTTTCGTGAGCAAAGGGAAAAGGCAATGGAAGCTACCAGAAGGGCTCTTGAAAAAGCTACAAGAGAAAGCGATGGGGAAATCCTCTCAAGGTGCCAGCGTGACCCTTGGGGATGTGTGCAATGGCAGGAAGCATCCCATTGCCACGGGGGCAGCACTCAAAGCGGCTCTGGAGAGATTGAGGATGTAAAAGAGAAAGGCATCACAAACTGCACCGTTAAATCAGAATGGGAGGGTCATGTCGATGAAGCTGTCACCCGCATGACCCAACTGTTTGAGAGTTTGGCGGATGTGGAGAAGGCAGCGCCCAACGGCCTATCGCACCTGGCATTGGTTTCGACATTTCGTAGGGGCGCCACGAACCTCGACAGCCTGGAGAAAATTGTACAAGACGCAAAGCGTGCCGTGCAGCCAGGCGCGCTAGTGTCGCTATTGGATCGTGCTAATTTGAGTTTAAGCAGAGAAAACACGGAAGGGAACAGTTATGTGCCTTGGCATGAGTGGTTGTTCGATGACACCCGAACCATAGTTGAGGCGACCGTAGCCATAGTTTGCATTTTCATTTGTCTTAAACGTAACAAGGTGACAAAGCTGGCGATTGAGCAGGAGGAGGGACAGGAGGAGCGGTCATGTGAAATAAATGAATGGAAGCGATGGATATTTTACTGGAGGAAGCGGCTATATGACACGGTGGACCATTTGGAATATTGGAAGGCGAAGGCACACTATTTGGAAAAGATGATCGATGAATGGAAGACACGGGCCGATGAAAACACTGAGCCCTCAGAGGAGTTGAAGAAGGATTTGGAGGACTTGGACGGTGATCGGAAGAAGCGGTCTGGTGAAGTAGGGTGGCGATTAGAGGTATTGAAGACACTGGCAGATGGAGCAAATGAGTGGAAAGATTGGGCAGATGATGTGGGGAAGTGGGCTGACGAAGCAAAGGAGTTGAAGGATTGGGTAAATGATCTTGAAAAGGACGTGCAGTATTGGAACAGCCTGGAATATGATGTGAAAAATGTGGCTGATGAATTAAAGAATCGGTTAGATGAGTTGAAGAAGCGGTTGCAGAAGTTGAAGGGATGAACAGATGAAATTAGTATGTTGAGGAAGTGGATAGAAGAAAACAACGAGTTGAAGAAGTGGGCAGATAGAGAGGAGAAGTGGGCAGACGACCATGAGAGAGATCTGGAGAAGTGGGCAGCCGGGCATGAAAAGCCACAACTGGAGGATGATACAGTCAGCGTGAGGTTAAAGTGTCCCTGGTGCGATGAAACGTACCAATCGATCGGACGGCTAAAAAGGCACATGCAATGGGGCCACCTGAGTCAGCCTGAAGCTGGATTAAGCACTGCTGTGGACAGTGTGAGGTTAAAGTGTCCCCACTGTTCAAAAACGTTTACATCGTTTGGATGGCTAAAAAGGCATATGCTAGGGAAACACCCGAGTGTGGCGGAACCTGACGCGAACATTGCTGTTGATAATGTGAGGTTAGAGTGTCCACACTGTCCGAAAACATACGCATCGTCACATGCAAAAGGACCACTCAGACGAACGATAACTAGATTTCATGCGGCAGTGTGAGGCTAAAGTGTCAAGGGTGTTGTAAAAGAAACGTATCACGCGGTCGGCTGAAAAGGCACATGCTAGGGAAACCCAGTAGAAGCAATAGCCAGACAAATATACTTCAGATGACCGGACTGCAGATCACAGAGAGAGAAACACGCTGCTGAGTGTGAAGAGGTACGAGAGTTCCCACGGTGCAAGCGTGTGCCTAAGAGCAAGACATGGCTCACTCGACACTAATGTGTGCCACAGCCGAATGCGGGTAATGGTGGCACCTCCAACCAGAGACAGTGTCCCACTCACATGTGGCAGTGGGGTGCCCCATTGCGAGTGGCTGATCCGCTCCAATGCGAGGGAAGCACCCGGGCCACGGTGTGTCTCTGAGGCCGACACGCGCGTGCAACCTCCCAGGGGAAGGCAGGGCTGGAACTGGGGGACGTGCAGGGGTGGATGTGGATGGGAAGAGGAGCGAAACTGTTCAGGCCGTTTGGAAAAGGGCAAGCGGATATGTACTGATGAAATCCAAAATAAACATGGCGTTGCCGAAATATTGTAAAATTTAGGAAATTCCATATGAAGGGCATTAGGAGGAAAACGGAAGAGACAGGAAGGGCACCAGCTATTTTCTTTAGAAGAAAGTGAGAGGATCGCCTGTGCAACGTGGAAGCTGCAAAGGATATTTGCGTGGCGTATCTGTGAAAGAGCAATGGGGCGGATATTCCCCTGGAGAGAAAACTGAAGCTGCGCTGAGAGCACAGGGGGCGCGGGGTAAGCGAGGAAATGGGGATGCAGATAGTGCGTGTGTTCCATCATTACGGCGGGACATGCAAGGGTGCGCACCCGAAAGGAACAAAAGAAAGCGGAAAAGATAACTCTCAGCCGATATTCCGCATGTCCACACCGATGTGAATGGAGGCGCTCGCCCATGACCGCTCCCAGAAATGAACCCCGCTGGCAGCGTGGCTCAGCCCAAAGAGTGCAGTTGCTTTCCCGACATCCCTTCTTGTGCTAAGGTGCTCCCCATTGGCATCTTATAAGTCTGCTACCCACTTACATCTTGTCAACACAAGCACGCACCCTCAGATTGTTCTCGAGGATAGGCGCTTATAGGTTATAAGGGAAAGATATACGACAGTTGTGCCAGTCAGTGAAGAAACGCAAATTGTTTGATATGCGTTGGTTTAGGCTTTTTTGTTCTCAGGGCACCTCCAGTGGTGACGTTGCTACAGACATAATTGACAGGGATCCGAGATGGCGACACAGAATTATGTTCTTACTCGGAGTGCAAAGGACATTAATCAGTCACATTTCAGGGGTTGTTATAGAGGCGCGGGAAAATGAGAATGGTCAAGGAGCAAATGGATAACGAAGTGTGTGAGATGGAGCGATTTTTGGAAAATTTGGGCGACCTCCAGGGTTTTTCGGAGTGGAAAAATAGCTGGAGAGTTATTACACAGGCGGTGAGATTTGGAACGATATCGATGTTTGACGTGGCTGAGGAAGAGGTGGGAAGGTGTTTGTGTGAGCAGAAAGAAACAACAAAAACGATACAAGTTGCCGCATGTGGGTTGCGAGAGTCATTTGAAGCTAGTCGGTCAGACGATGACTTTGGATCCATCGGTGTCTCTATTGGTGCCGCGGCCCCTTCGGATAATCAAAGCTCAGATAATGGTTTCACAGCCTGCGTGGATATCAGTGGGTACGCTAAGCATTACAAATGTCTGGGGGCTACACTCAAGGAGGCCTTGGATATGAAGGGGAAGTCAACGAGGGGGGTAAATGGTGATAACAGAATTACTGGCTCGGCTTTGAAAACGATGGTCCGAGAAGCCGCAGACCACACGACACAGTTGGCAGACAGTTTGGCACTTTTGAAAGGATTCAGGGTTGGTGTTGTGACATACCTTTCCGTGATTTGGACACTGTTTGCTCACCTTGAGGATATTGTTGTATCAAATGGGGACGGTGAAAGGACGCAACTGGATAGAACCCAGGGAGGTCCGACTGGCATGACGGAGGCCACACTTAGAACATTAACGAGGAACTTGCCAATTTATGTGGCCCGCGAGTCCTTACGGCGCCGCGTGAGGCTGGACCGGGATTGGTATCCTCCACCGGCCGATATCCTGATTGTTCTTCTGGGATGCATATTCTCCGTGTTCTCGGGACCCATTCATACGTACTATGGCTCAACCGAACCCTATTGCTATATTGCCGTCGCCGCGGTGATAATCATATCCATCCTCATTCTGGCAGGCTGGCCCTTAGTGCCATTGTGCACACCGTACCTCAAGGGGTTGTGGCGACGAATGCGTGGTCGACAGCACAAACCAAGAGGGGTTTCGGAGGCAACTTGTCCGGTTGATGGAGAGCGGTACGAAACATTCATGCGTGAGTATGGTGGCGGGTCCATACGTGGGCAGCAGCAAATGCCCGATGATCCGGGCTTATCACATGGTGCCCAGCAAGGGGCGCGGGGAATCGGATGTTGTTTGACCCATCGGTCAACAAATCGCCGTGAGCACTGCAGCCAGCACAGAATTATCCTTTCGTTGATACTCTTCATCCAACAGAAGTCATCCAAATGAAAATAAAACAAGTAAAGAAAGAAATTAATATCAACCGCATGCTATGCCTCCCAACTGCTTGTTGGGGTTCTCTTCATTTTTTAAATTCTTTGGAAAACATGCGGCATGAATGGTTTTGAACTTATTATCACATGACAAGTGTCCCTTATTCCATATAGCTATGCGCAAAACGTAAGAGTTTTAGAAAGCCCATGCAGCCCAACCCTCCTTGCACTGCGCGTGAGGCGTGTTGAAGACACTTTGAGCCCTTCCGATTGGTGAGTAGGCTTGAGGAACTTATTGATCATACAACCAAGATATGTGTAACGTGAGTTTGAAGTAACACGACTGTGCTCCACTGGCATAAACAGTTATTCTCTTGTATTGTCCTATCCATTAGTGAGGGAAGATAAGGCTTGACTGTTTCCCACCACACCCCAGAGACTTTGAAGCGAGTCACAGGGGTGTCTTTTCCCATGCTACGCTCACACGCATTTCTCTCCGATCCAACTGAAGTTTGGGGAATGTAACTACGAGCGCGATTGGCATTTCCTGGTGGAGGGCTGTTGGGGAGCTGCTGTTGTAAGCAGGGAGCATGGAGGAGTCGGCTGGCGATGGCTGGTGTGTGACATCAAGTCATGTGTTTGTCTAGTTGTTACAATCGGTATCCGTGTGGGACTAAATTATGAATCGCACAGTTTATGATCGTTGGGCGAGTGCTGTGCGGTGTTTGAATTTTCCAATGGGTTAAAATGTGGTAATGTCTTCGCGGCGTGTGTGGCATGAATTGCTTCCAAATTTCATTGATAACGTTACAGGCGACATAAGTCATGAGGGACAATCATTCGTTTATTTCATATTCATCCTTCACTTTAGTTCATTCTGAAAGCTACAATAATATAGCACTCCGTATGCTTTCATTCTCCTACCGCCTGTGTGACCTCTCCACCTTCCTGTGTGTGCCACTGCTCACTCGCTCTTTCTCTCATATATCCTTTACTATCGCACTGTGCGCATTGCACTGCACGCGAGAAGAAATTGCGAAAATATTTTATGAATGGAAGAAAGAATGGCGAATTGAGTGGAGAGGGAAGTGTGGACTGATGCTGCTGTAATGCCCGCTGCTATGAGCCATGATATTGTGGCACGGGCCGAGTAGCACATGGACGCTGTGCAGCCGGATCATGGATGTTTTGATGGAGGACTGCTGTGGATTGTGTGGCATGAGCCTTCGCGACTTCCTGATGCCGCACTTTGGCAGAATGGTTGGATATCTAACTGCTTCCATGTCGGCTTTCATAGGGAGCCCATCCATCTTTTTGAGAGTTGAATCTTTGCGCACACTGGTAACAAGCTCGTCGCCTTACAGGGAGTTTGTGAGGGAATATGAATTACATAAGACATTGAGGGAAGGGACTACAGGCAGCGTGCCATGGGGGTTTCAACATTCGCCAGTGTGAAAGTGCGGCTGCCACTACTGATGAGGTGGAGGGTGTTGGTGCGTGTGTGAGAGGTGTGCTGAATGTTGCATTGGATATCGCCACTGGGATTGGAGACGCACCCACTGACGAGGAAAGTGATGGCATGTACGATGCCGTGTTCAACGCAGAATGGAGTTATGTTGTGAGGAGCGATGAGTGCAGCGGGAAGTGGCTTGTGGTGAGTGTGTTGGGCATGGCGCCAGGAGAGCAGCCACACTTATGGTCCGGGGCGCAGGCGGATGTCAGGCCTGAACCCAAAGAGCCGTGGGAGGGCGATGTGGTTCCGTGTGTGAAAGTGAAACTTGTGATGGCACTTCTCTCGTCAGTGAAGGGATGGCCGTGTGGATTGTTTCAGAGGAATGAGGTGCCGGATGTGTCTACGTTGACTGAGTACGATGTCACGTGTGATGCCTACATCCGGAAGGAGTACCTGCGAGTGTGGCACATTGTTAAGGAAGGACTTGATCAGTGAATGGAAGGTGAAGAGTTGTGCTGCCGCTTATTGTGATTGGCACGGCTGGCATTGGAAGTCCTTTGCCACTGCTCTTTGCTGCTCTACCAACTGCTGCATTACACGCTGGAGATGCTGGAAGTGGCGGCTTACTTTGTGGAGGGGAAGGCGTACATCTCTTACAGGGAAGAGAGGAGGGTTGTGCATTATGAAGAGCAAGGTCTCACCGTGGACAAAATCAACGATATGATATGTGAAGGCGTTGAGGGTTACATAATATTTGACCCCGGTGATGGAAGCAGCGGTGTGAGAGGCTGCCGTGTGATTGGGTGTCTTTCTGATTTCATCACCGGACAGGAAGAAATTAAAGAGATTTGAAGCACTGCGGCCGCAGAAGACAATTCCTGTTTACATGAGCTGCTATGAGGATGCCATGTTCATGGCCGTGCTTGCGTGAAGAATGCACTGGCAGCTGGCGAGGAACCAAATTAAATTGGAGGATGTCAATTCTCGCAAATGCCTGGGAAGCGACAGGCAAGCGTACTCACATGGTGTGCCCGGTGCCGCGCTACGTCTTTGCAGAGGGGACAACGTTTGAGGAGCGTGTGGAGGAAGCTTTGTCGAGAGAAT